>CM077158.1:192545474-192736317 GCA_039583875.1 Platanthera guangdongensis | reverse complement strand
TATAGGGATGAATTAGAAACTTATGAAAATCTAAGCTATCAAAAAGCTAATGAAATGAAAACATAACAACTACTTATCCAAAATAAAGAAAACATAACATTTACTCTCATACACACACACACACACACGTATTAAAAAGACGAAAAAAAACTAAGTTAAAACAAGGAAGAAAGATAAGATTGCATAGGGGAGATTTGCATTAATCCATTCCAAAGTCATGTTGAGAGAAGAAAATAAAACACATTTTATTAAAAGAAGTACGAGTTACAAAGATACGAAAATAAAACTAAGGAGAGGGGGAGAAATTATCCCTTACATAAGCCTTGGAAGCATTTCGGCAGCACAACCCTATACAAAATGGAACCAAAAAAGGAACAGAAATCCTAAGCAGCAGCTCTGAATTTATAGAAAAAATTTACAAGGGGTCACGCCCTTGGTCACGGGCGTGACAGGGGCGTGACAGTACTATTTGGAAGGCGGCCGCGATTTGACGGGAAAGTTGACTTCGGGCTGGACACGTGGCGGTCTCGCAGTGGTCACGCCCTTGGTCACGGGCGTGACAGGGGGCGTGACAGGCAGGTGGATCTGGGCGCGGTGCGCCCGAAAGTCTTCGGGCAGGTCTTGTCGGGCTAGCTGGAAAGGTCACGCCCCAGGTCACGGGCGTGACTCTGGGCGAGTTGGCTGGTGTCGACACTCGACGAATGTCGAGCTGAAAGTGTCGAGTTGAAAATCGTCGAGCGGAAAGAGAGTCACGCCCTAGGTCACGGGCGTGACTCTAGGCGTGACTGCTAGTGTCGACACTCGACGATCGTCGAGATGAAATCGTCGAGTGGAGTGTCACGGGCTTGGGTCACGCCCCGTGTCGGGTGACACGGGCGTGACCCCGGGCGTGTCAGGCTTTGGTCTCAAAAATTGCTGATTCACGGGATTTTGACGTGTCACGCCCTAGTCACGGGCGTGACCAACATGTCACGGGCGTGACATGTCAATTTTTTGGCAGATTTTCAATTTTTCCTGAAAAATAAAATAAACTAAGTTAGTATAATAATTACAAAAATAGGAGCATTTTATTGAATAAAAATAAGTAAAAACGACAAAAATAAATGAAAATAACTAAATTAATGTACACAAAAATAGATATATTTACAACTTATCAAATACCCCCATACTTAGGCTTTTGCTATTCCAGAGCAAAAGTTGGAGATGAACATTATAAGGAATAAAAGAAATCCTAAGTTTAGCTACCGCTTGACTTAATTAAAAAGGAAGATCAAAATAAACATCTGTGGTTAAAGAATAAATCGTAATTTATGAAATGTTATGAATAGAGGAACAGTTTCAAAAAAGACTTCTAGAAAAAATAAAATAGAAAGCAAAAATTTATATTTTTGTTAGTTTAACAAAGATGGATTGGATTTATACAAAAAACTTTAGCTTAAAAGAAGTTAAAAGGAAATAATGCAATTTAAAAATTATGCTCTCAAAAAAAATTTTAAATTAAGTCTAGAATCATTGAAATGAGATAAGTGGTTTGGTGGAATTATGAAGAAGGCTTGAATATTGAGGTGAGGTAATTTTTTCTCGAACCTCCAATTTTTTTTCTTTGGATAGTTAGGAAAACGAAATCTTATTTTCCTAACACACAAAAAACTTTTTTTTCTTTCTTCATAATAAATAAAATTAACACCAATGTATATTTGTAGGAGTAATGAATTTTATCATCTTACTCCATAATAAATAACTTTTTAAATTATTGAGTGCCTATGTTTTACGGAACGAAATCTTATTCCCATTGACATAGGATCTTTTAAGGGATAGGGGTAAACATGTCAAGTAAGACATGAAAAAAAAATGGAAGTGAGTTTATTTTTTCAAAAAGAAAACTAGATTTTAATAAAAAAGTTTTGAGAGCAACCTTTTTTAAAATGAACGTTCCAATGTTTCTAAAAGCATGAAGTTGAAATAATTGAAATCCATGGATGTTATTTTCTAACATAAAAAAACGAGCGTCTATTTATAAAATTAGAAGTGGTGGTGAAAAACAAGTTCCCTATTATAAGGAAAAGACATAAAAAATTCTTTAAGACTTAACCCCAGACACTTAAATCTATCGAAACCTTAATTAATAAACGAATAGTAAGCAAAGAATAACTAAAAATTCGCAATATAAATTTAATAACTCGAAACTAGATTTGTGGAAAGCAAAAAGAGTTAAGATATGATATATTCGAATTATTTTGTTACATAATTTTAACAAAACATTTTTTGGAATTTTTAGAGTTTTATCATTTTTTTTGTGTTTTAATTATATCTTTTTAGGATTTTTTAGATTTTTTATCTTTTTAGGGTTTTTGGGTTTTTCTAATATTTTTAGATTTTTAGAGTTATTTTGATAAGTTATTTACAAGAAAGAGTAGAGAAAGAAGTGTTATTTACAAAGAAGATAGGGGGGAAAGAGGATATTTACAAAAAAAGGCAAAGTAAAAACTCGATTGCGGCCCCGCGAACAGACTCTTATTTTGAATGGTTGGTTCGATGAGTCGACCGTCGCGGGCAGGCAAGATGCGAGTTTTTACAAAAAAAGAAGATGGGGTGAAAGAGAAATTTTTTATTTTTTTTTAAAAAATATTTACGAAGTAAAAAGATTTTTGATTTTTTTTTTTTTTTTGAGTTTTATAATTTTTTTTTTAAGGTTTTTTTTTTCTATATAAAAATAATGAAATTTTTTGAGTTTTTGATTTTTGCATTTTTTTGTATTATTTTTTTTTTGTTAAGTACAGAATATAAAAAGTGCAGAATAGGAAAACACCCCCATACTTAAACCCAACATTGTCCCCAATGTTGCAATCTAAGTATGCGGAACAGATAATATACAAAATATAATAAGTACAAAAAACAAAAACAGAGAGGGTAGAAAGCTTCCCTAAGACGAGTCCGGGAGGCCCAAGTTGAAACCCTGCATTATTTAAAAGAAAAAGCAAAAAGATAACAGAAAAAACAAAAATGATAAACTCGGCCTAAAGATCGCGGGCGGTAGGGGGGAATGTGCGTGGGGGAGTCGGAGGGAGCTAAGCCCGTAGCGACCACTGTGTGATAAAAATGTGATCCCCTAGCGCGCACAAGAGTGAGGACCGCGCCGAATCAAAATAAATAAGTTAAATTAAATTAAACAAAATATATACTTACTTTTTTTGGGTTGGTTTTTTTGTTTTTTAAATCAAATTATTAAATTTTTTGTTTGTTTTTTTTTTTCATAAGGAAAATATATTTTTAAGTTTTTCATTTTTCATTTTTTTTTGTTTTTTTTTTTATTTTGTTTTTAGTTTTATAGTTTTTTTTTAAGTTTTTAAGGTTTTGCAAAAAAGAAATTTTTTTTTTAGTGTTATAAGTTTTTCAATTTTTTTTTTTTATAATTTTGTAATATATTTTTTTATATAGTTATTATTATTATTATTATTATTATTATTATTATTATATATTATGGGCCATTATTATATTATATTATTTGGGCCATATTTAAAATATAATATATATATATATATATATAGGTTTAATTAATAGATAACAGAAAAAAACAAAAATTCAAAATCCCCGGCAAATAACCAAAAACCGATGCTCAAATAAAATAAGTTAAATTAAATTAACAATATATACTTACTTTTTTTGGGTTGGTTTTTTTGTTTTTAAAATTATTAAATTTTTTGTTTGTTTTTTTTTTCATAAGAGAAAATTCTTTTAAGTTTTTCATTTTTCATTTTTTTTTTGTTTTTTTTTATTTTGTTTTTAGTTTTATAGTTTTTTTTTTAAGTTTTTAAGGTTTTGCACCGGCGGAAATTAAAAACTTGATGTAGGTTAAAACACTCGAAATTTTTGCGGTCACGCGGCGACCCGGCGGTTTTATTTGCGAAAAAAGGCGGAAGTGAAAGTTTATTTAGGAAAACGGGGCGCGCGTATTTATTTATTTATTTTGGATATAAAAAAGGTTTAGAAGAAATCGAGTTTTAACGAAAGGAGGCAAGTGCACCTATCGTGAGTAGTACAGGATATTCCGGGTGGAATATCGAGGTCGTATTGTTCTCGGGTCCGGTTCGATTATTTCTACTCAAATGAGTAGGAGAAAATAAATGAAGAAAGCTTGGGTCCGATAAGAGCTCTCGATGCACCGAGCAATTGAGAGAGCTCCTAAATTTCTAATTAATTAAGGCGGAGAAAAATGAGCAATCTCTAACTATCGCTCACAACGCTAAGACTATTCTCTCGTCCGACGAAGGATTCATTACGCTAAGAACCCCGCTATTGAACCCAATCCGGTAGAGCGCGCCTCCTCTCTCGACGGAACTCTCTTTGCCAAGGGTGATCTCCATATGCTCTCGGCTAGCTAGCATATGGAAACGGAAATAGGGCCCACACATCGATATGTGGTCCTACGCATCGTTAAAAACCTAAGTACTTTTAATTAATTAGAAAAATTGACCTTTAGTTATTTTAAGCTAGTCCCAATGCGATTAAAATGGTTAGCCACTCATCGGAATGGGGACGATTTGCGGGAAAAGCAGAAAATAAAGCGATACAGTAACAGGAAATAAAGGAAAGCTGACCTACTCAAACGAGTAGGACTGACAAAAATTGCGAGTCCCGGCGCAACTACAGTAAAACGGCAGTCCTACTCAAATGAGTAAGCGGGTCCTACTCTAGGACAAAATAAATGCAACACACACACACTCTCTCGACATAAATGAAAACGCACGCACTCTACTGAAATAAAATCCAGCCATTAAACTCAAGTGAGTAGGCGGAAATACAAACACACGCACTCTACTGCGCGCCAAACTCTTAACGAGTAGGCGGAAATAAATGCACACACAAAATGTAAAAAACTAAGTTATCTAAAATTGAAAACGACTGCATTTCTACCGCTAGAATGCGGTAGAAATGCATAAAAAAGATGAAATAAAAAATAAACGGGCAAAAAGATTTGCAAATAAAAATGAAAAATGAAAGTGCTCGAAAAATAAAAAAACGAATACATTTCTACCGCTAGAATGCGTTAGAAATGCATAAAAAGAGAACGGAAAAATTAAATAAGGAAAAAGTTTAAATGAAAAAATCAAAGTGCGCGAAAAATTATAACGACTATATTATCATTCCTATAACTCCGTAAAACTGATTAAAAAGTGAAAATAAAACGAAAAGAACGAAAAGGTTTTACGAAATAAAAAGCTAAGTTAAAAAAAAAGAGGAAAAACACTTTGAAAACGATTTTACGGATCTATAGGGATGAATTAGAAACTTATGAAAATCTAAGCTATCAAAAGCTAATGAAATGAAAACATAACAACTACTTATCCAAAATAAAGAAAACATAACATTTACTCTCATACACACACACACACACGTATTAAAAAGACGAAAAAAAACTAAGTTAAAACAAGGAAGAAAGATAAGATTGCATAGGGGAGATTTGCATTAATCCATTCCAAAGTCATGTTGAGAGAAGAAAATAAAACACATTTTATTAAAAAGAAGTACGAGTTACAAAGATACGAAAATAAAACTAAGGAGAGGGGAGAAATTATCCCTTACATAAGCCTTGGAAGCATTTCGGCAGCACAACCCTATACAAAATGGAACCAAAAAAGGAACAGAAATCCTAAGCAGCAGCTCTGAATTTATAGAAAAAATTTACAAGGGTCACGCCCTTGGTCACGGGCGTGACGGGGGCGTGACAGTACTATTTGGAAGGCGGCCGGCGATTTGACGGGAAAGTTGACTTCGGGCTGGACACGTGGCGGTCTCGCAGTGGTCACGCCCTTGGTCACGGGCGTGACAGGGGGCGTGACAGGCAGGTGGATCTGGGCGCGGTGCGCGCCGAAAGTCTTCGGGCAGGTCTTGTCGGGCTAGCTGGAAAGGTCACGCCCCAGGTCACGGGCGTGACTCTGGGCGTGTTGGCTGGTGTCGACACTCGACGAATGTCGAGCTGAAAGTGTCGAGTTGAAAATCGTCGAGCGGAAAGAGGTGTCACGCCCTAGGTCACGGGCGTGACTCTAGGCGTGACTGCTAGTGTCGACACTCGACGATCGTCGAGATGAAATCGTCGAGTGGAGTGTCACGGGCTTGGGTCACGCCCTGTGTCGGGTGACACGGGCGTGACCCCGGGCGTGTCAGGCTTTGGTCTTCAAAAATTGCTGATTCACGGGATTTTGACGTGTCACGCCCTGGTCACGGGCGTGACCAACATGTCACGGGCGTGACATGTCAATTTTTTGGCAGATTTTCAATTTTTCCTGAAAAATAAAATAAACTAAGTTAGTATAATATTTACAAAAATAGGAGCATTTTATTGAATAAAAATAAGTAAAAAACGACAAAAATAAATGAAAATAACTAAATTAATGTACACAAAAATAGGTATATTTACAACTTATCAACCACCCAAAGACATCTCAGCGGTCCACCCAGAGATGGAAGAAATGTCGCACTGCAGCAAGCGCTTCTCCTCCACAAATGAGAAGATACTGAACAGGCGATTGGCCAATTTATGGGGCTCGAAAACCCCAACACCGGGGAAAATTCCCGCTCTTCCCCTTCTGGAGGAGACAACGATCGGGGAGCGAATACCACACCTCGATAAGCACCAACAGTTCCTGATGTAGCCAAAAGATTGTTCCCATGACGACGGTCTATCCGAGCCTCAAAATCGAGCCAACTATTGTTGTTGTGAATCTCCACGTGCTCCCCACCATCAGAGCAGACATCGCACAGCTCTTGGAAGAACTCCAAAGAAAGTCTCCCGCCATGCTCGGGGAAGAAAACAACCATGCCCATAAGGCGCACTACTCCCGACGAGGTAAACTGGGAGATCGGCACCCAGCAGAATTTCAGGATCTCGGTCACTTCCTCATAAGGAGGGAATCGGAAGCCAGACCTTAAAGTGCTCTCGAAACCGTTAGCCAGCCTCGGGGGGGGGGGGGGATTCTTCAATCTCTTCTCAACATGCAGAATTCTCAATTCTAAATCGGTAGATAGCCCGAACTTCTTCCTCTAAATGACAATTTGGTCCTCGGTAAGCGAAGTGCGCAGTCACAGTGGCCTCGTGGTACATTTCGAGCCCTGTCACCAGAAAAGAAAGATCAGCACATCTCGCAACGGTAAAATTAAAAGGTAGGCTCCCTTAAAGCAAGCCAAGGGGCGCCTCCGAGCATGCACACGCTCAAAAGCATATTACCTACGGGCCCCGTGAAACATAGCACACCCGCGGAAGCGCATTAGCACGCACACAATCCGGCACGCACGCGCATGGCCCGATGCACGTGCACACTCGAGCATCAAGGCACGCACACGCAGCCCGGCGTGCAGCACGCGCGCACCGGGTTTCCGCAGTCCGCATGCGCACGCCGACCTCAGTCCGCGCACACGCACATTCAGCATGCGCGCACTGCGGCTGCAGTCTGCGCGGACAACTACCGCGCGCAGTCTGCACGCATGCACAGTCCGCGCGCACGCATAGTCCGCAAGCATGCACTGTGTGCAGTGCGCGTAGCACGCGGACTATGCGTACGCGCACTCGCTCTCCCCACACGCTCGCCCAGCGCGCGCGATGTCATGAACGCGCATGCAACTAGGTGCGCGCACCCACATGGCTCGGTCTGTGCACCTCCTCCAGTACCCTCGCATTAGCCATCGACACGCCGCCCGACCGTGGGGGCATCAGGAGTCTCTTCTTTTTTCGGCATGCGGGCGCTACCTCTCGCCGTCTCTTCCCTCACTCAAAAGTCTTTTAACATATTTTTATCTGGGCTCATCGGGCGCCACTCTCCGATGATTCTGGCCTTTCACTCGTCGTCGTCATTGTCGAAGAGAATGGGGGAAAATCCTTGCTCTCTCGGTCGTACCAACCTCTGACAACAAAAGATTTGGGGGCAATTGATGGGAATGAAGCCCATTTATAGGCTTGGGTGTGCACTTAACCATCTCCCCCATGATCCCTCCTTTTGTGGAGATCATGGGTTTGACCGGTCATCCCACTCCCCATGATCTCCACCACATAAGAGAAATCATGGGGGCCTCCCACTCAACAATTAGCACTGCGCCGGCCGCCGACAGCCACCGCCCAAAGCCGTCACCGCTTGGTAGCCTAGTCGTCGCTGCTTGCAGGCCTCGTCGGCGCCGCTTGCAAGCCGCCTCTGCTTGACTGCCTAGCCACCGCCGCTTACAGGCCGTCGCTGCTTTACCGCCTAACGCCGCTGCTTACAGGTCGTCACCACTTGGTCGCCTAGTTGTCGCCGCTTGCAGGCCGCCAACGCTTGACCGCCTTGCTGCCTCCGCTTGCAGGTCGTCGCCGCTAGTCCACCTAGCCGCTGCCTCTTGGGCGTCTAGTCGTCGCCGCTTGCAGGCCTAGTCGCCGCCCCTTGTAGGACGTCGCCGCTTGACCACCTAGCCGTCTCCGCTTGCAGGCCTAGTCTACCCGGGGCCGAGCATCACTCGTGGTCCTGCAAAGTATCCAAACTCTCTCTCCAAACTCCAAACCCTCTCCCTTACCCCCCAGGTGTGCCTACAGCCATGCCAGCTAGTGAGAGCCTGACAACGAGTCTACCCGGGGACGAGCAACTCTCGGGGTCCTGCAAAAATCTCAAAGAACTAATATTTTCCCAGGTGTACCTATAGCCCTGCCAGCTAATGAGAGCCTGACAGCAAGTCTACCCGGGGCCGAGCAGCACTCGGGGTCCCTTACCCCCCAGACGAGCGTACGGACCTGCCAGCTAGTAGGAGCCAGACAATGGGTCTACCGGGGCCTAGCATCACTCGGGGTCCTACAAAAACCTCCAAGAACCAATCCTTTCCCCCAGGTGTGCCTACAGCCCTGCCAGCTAATGAGAGCCTAACAACGAGTCTACCCCGGGCCGAGCAGTACTCGGGGTCCAAGACTAACGCCATCGAGTGACTTCTAGCCCTGTCAGCTAGGTGAGAGCCTCACAGCGGGGTCAGCTCGAGGTCTAAAGATGATACCGAGTGAATTCTAGCCCTGCCAGCTAGGTTAGAGCTTGACAGTACAGGATCTGCTCGGGGTCCAAGGCTAACGCCATCGAGTGACTTCCAGCCCTGCCAGCTAGGTGAGAGCCTGACAGTGGGATCTGCTCGAGGTCTAAGGATGACACCGAGTGACTTCCATCCCTGGCAGCTAGGTGAGAGCCTGACAGCGGAATCTGCTCGGGGTCTAAGGCTAATGCCATCGAGTGACTTCCAGCCCTGCCAGCTAGGTGAGAGCCTGACAGCGGGATCTGCTCGAGGTCTGAGGATGACACCGAGTGACTTCCAGCCCTGCCAGCTAGGTGAGAGCCTGACAAGGAGATCTGCTCGGGTTCCAAGGCTAACGCCATCGAGCGACTTCCAGCCATGCTAGCTAGGTAGGAGCCTGACAGCGGGATCTGCTCGAGGTCTGAGGATGACACCGAGTGACTTCCAGCCCTGCCAGCTAGGTGAGAGCCTGACAGCGGGATCTGCTTGGGGTCCAAGTCTAATGCCATCGAGTGACTTCCAGCCCTGCCAGCTAGGTGAGAGCCTGACATCGGGATCTGCTCGAGGTCTGAGTGCACTTCACCCTTTCATACGAATTATTGCGACAGAACTGATACATCAAGGGATTTTATTAAGAATAAGAAATCACTTACATACCTTAAGGAAAAAAGCGATTCAAATAGGTGCAAATCCTACCCCGAGTGTTATAGGATTCTAACAACATCTATAGGATGGGCCGACTCCGGGTATGAAGACCTTACACACAAAGTGTCAGCGCACGACCCTGGTTGTCACTTGGTTCCACTTCTATAGCCATGACGTTCACGTGAGTTCTTCTGTACTGGTCACTGTCCACGCTCACCGCACCAAAATGTTGAAACCGAAATCTTGGTCTCCTGTGGAGTTCACCCTCGGGGAAGGGGTGACCGCGCACCTACTACCCTCAAGCAAACGATCTAGGCACAAGACTAGGAACATAAGGGACAGACCCAAGGTCTCAGCGTGGAGGTCCCGCCGCATACCCGGAAGACTAGCAAACTCTTCCCCTCCCAAGACAAAGGCTGAGCTATGGAACCTTCAGAGGGCTCTCCTGGCCGACCGGAACCTCCAAGGAGAATCTCAAGACCAACTCTCTCCTGACTAGAGGTGCCTCCTCGGGTCTATACAAAATGTTCCTCACCCGCCCTACCAATGGTGCAATCTCGCCGAGCAATTATTCTTTACGCAGCCTCAACTGGGCTACAAACAGCGCGACTCCGCTATCCTAAAAGGCTGTCAACAGGCCATCAGGGGCTTCCCGACAACTATACCTCGGGGCTCCCACAGGGAGAGCGGTTCACGAGAACAGTGCCCGCCTAATACGAAGAAGAATAAACAACATACACAAGGCGTCACAAAACATTATAAATAATTACAGGAATATGAATTCCATACTTCGGCACGTAGGCCGGCAATATAAGCAAAAAATAGGCCTTCGAGGGCCAGCACAAGCTTGGGCTTAAGCCCGCTACTCCCCGCTTGGTACTGCAACACCTGTACGCCCACGTCTCAAATGGCGGCAGCAGGCCAAACAAAGGTCGACTAAGAGCGACGCAAAAACATCGCACCCACCCCTTATTTGGGGGTTCTGGCGCGCATTCCCTACAAATAAATAATATACAACTTCCTCGGAGTCTTCTCCGGGAACCCTATAAGATCATCAAACGGGCTCACACGTCCGGATGTGCTTCACACATCATGCCTAAATCCGTACTCACACTTTCGGATACTAAATGCAATTAATAGCGAGGATGTGAACATCAACCGTCAGAGAGCACCCTTCCTCCACCCGTCGGCGGAGAGGAGCTTCCATGCAAATATGGAAAATGAGGGCTGAAAGAAATAATGCCTAATCACCTAGAGGGGGGGGGGGGGTGAATAGGTGAACTTAATCTTTTTAACTTTAAAGGCAGAAACACTGAATTATAAGAACTGTATTTGCAATTTTCTACAGCAATTCAGCACAGATAACACAGCAATCACAAAATTAATCACACACAGAGTACACACAGATTTTTATAGTGGTTCCCCAAGGTCTGGGTACATCCACTTTCCCCCTTCGCCTATCTAGTAGTGTACTAGATTCGGCCTAACTTCTCCACTTCTCCTCAGATCCTCAGATCTTACAAATCAGAACCCCAAACAGGTTCCTACAACTCAGAGTGACCCCACTCCTATAACTCAGGCACAAAGCCCTACCACTCAGTCTTCACCAAGACCTACACTCAGGCTAAACAGCCCTACCTCAGCCTTCAATCAAGGCCTACACTCTGAGAATAGAATCTCCTACACTCAGGCACAAAAGCCCTACCTCAGCCTTTATAAAATATGCTTACAACTCAGATCTATACAAGATCCTACAGAAAATAAAGTTTACAAAGTGTATAACCACAACTCTAAAAGAGAGAGATGAGTTGACTGGCTTCTTGATGAGTTCTTAGAAGAACTAGGCAGAGATCAACCACCCTTGGCTTTCTTCAAAGTTTCTTGAATTTGAACACAGTAGGGTTGAATATTCTGTGCAGATGATCTTCAATCAACTGCTGCCTTGAGATTCAGATTTCAATCGGAATCTTACTTAGCAGCCCGGTTCAGCAGCTGCTCTTCTTAGAAGGAGCTCTCTCTCTCTCCAACTTCTTTGATCTTCTGTAGAAGGTCTTCTTTATGTTGTTAGATCTCTTGATTGATTGTTGTCTATCTGTAATCCCCCTTCTGTTGAAGGAGAAAGGTTTTAAATAGTCTTCCTCCAAGGTAACCGGCTGATCCGGTTTCTAACAACTTTCTGTTGCTCTGACAGTTGCAGTTGATCGGTTGAAATGGCAGCTGTCAAGTAATCCAGTCACTTCTTGAAATCTCTGTCACTGTCTGAAAGTGTCGAGACAGATAGTCTTTATGTGTCGACACAAATAGACTAAGTGTCGACACAAGTAGACTAAGTGTCGACACTAGCCTTGATGGTATCGACACAACTCCTTGTGTTGTTGTAACAGCTACTCGACACTGCTTCTTCAGAATGTGTCGACACTGATCCTGTGTGTCGACACAAGCCTTCTGTTGAATGTGTCGACACTGATTGAGTGTGTCGACACAAGTACTTCTTCTTCAAAACTTAGTTGATTTCTGCTATGTGTCGACACAACTCCTTTGTGTCGACACTTGCTAAGTGTCGACACATCTTCCTGGTGTCGACACATGCCTTCATGTGTTGAAACTTTGCTGAGTGTCGACACATCTCCTTTGTGTCGACACATTCTTCAAGTGTTGAAACTTTGCTGAGTGTCGACACATCTCCTTTGTGTCGACACATTCTTCATGTGTTGAAACTTTGCTGAGTGTCGACACATCTCCTTTGTGTCGACACATTCTTCATGTGTTGAAACTTTGCTGAGTGTCGACACATCTCCTTTGTGTCGACACTTGTACTTAAACTTTGTTGAAGTTCGCTGAGTGTCGACATAGCCTCCTGGTGTCGACACTTTTGATGTTGACAAAGTTTCTCTGGGTGTCGACACTGCTTCTAAGTGTCGACACTGATTATGAAGACAATTCTTCACTGTGTGTTGACACTACCTGTATGTGTCGACACATTTCTTCTGGTGTCGACTCTGCCTTCCTGGTGTTGACACAATTACTCCAAGTGTCGACAAAGCATCTCTAGGTGTCGACACAAGCCTTCTTAAGTGTCGACACTTTTCTTTTAGGTGTCGACACATGGACTTAGAAACTTTTATGCTTTCCCTGCAATTACTTAACCTGCACAAATAAACTCAAAGCACATCAAATACACCTTGATGTATATCATTGAGTAGGGTGAGGCTTCTTCAAATCTGGTACATAAATTCCAATGTACCCAACAATCTCCCCCTATTTGGAGAAGTCATAACCCTTAGTCAATGATATACACCATACATAACAAATACTCAACATGATGTATAACAATATTAAATGACAGGGTAAGAACTAAACATGTATAAACAGAACATGTATAAACAATTATCTCAGAACAATAATGTAATAGATTGAACATATAACATGGTTCTTACAACTTCAAACATTTTCATTAATCAAAAGTTTACATAGAGTTAAATGCAAATGATTACAAATTATAAACTTAAGAAAATTTCTATCCTATGGCTGCTCTGGTTCCTTGATTACAATGCCCTTTCCAGATTGAATCTTTGCTTGGACTGGAGCATCATTGTCATCAGCAGGCTTCTTCCCTTTAAGATCTTTCTTTTTCTGTTCCTCAGCTCTTATCTTCTGTCTTTCAAAATAGTGATAAGGCTTAGGGAAATACTTACTAGGTTCCTATGCATTAGGAGGTAGCTTCCCTAATTTAGCCTTCCTTCTGTATTGTACTATTGCCTCTTGCCTAGCCTCATGTTTCTTTCATTCTTGGTCAGAATACCATTTTCCTCTCTCTAGGAAATTATCCTTGGCAGCCTTCCAAGCAGTTAATATGATATTCCTAGAGGTTGGGCTCCATTGCTCAAAGTCTGGTCTTAATTCAGCTTGCTCTCTGAACCTTTTCTTAGATAATTGGGCCTCTTGTTATTTTAGTAATGCCTCTTGCTCTTTTAAGATTGCCTCTAGTACAGGCTGGACTACTTTCTCAAGAATAATATTCTGATTACCCTCAGGAGGACTATACATAGATTGTACCTCCTGATGTATCATGTCAAAATCAGCAGGAGGGTATATTACTTGAGCCACTTCAGCTTGCTCTCCTCCAAAGTATGCAGGATTGATGCCAGACTCTGCAACATTATCATCATCACATAAAGGTGGATATCCAAGGGTGGCTCTGATGGAGTTTGAAATCCACTTTGCATGATCAGAGCCTGCTTTGACTAACACCCTCTCCCTCTTTATGACTTCTCTTTCTATGTGATCTCTAAGATCATCCTTTTGGAATCTTATCTGAGCATTCAAATAGTTAACTCCATCCTTATAAAAGGGTTTTAGCCTTTGGAGCTTTTCAGTAATTGCTTTCTGAGAATCTTCAATGGCAGTTTTAACAGCAGTGAGGCTCTCTTGTAGTTGCTTATCAAAGGCTTCTTCGGCAGTAGCAGCCACAACAGTCTAGGTAGTAGCTATGTTTTTCATTTCAGTGACAATGACATTATGAGAAGCAGTTAGATTACCATTCATTCTAAGCTGATTCTCTAGGACATATCCTTATTTGACTGCCATGTCATCAACCTGTTTCTTGATGTTCTCTTGATGAGTAGCCAGATAGACCACTGCATTTCCTCCTTTATGGAAGCAGTCAGTCATTTCCTTTTTATTTTGATTCACTTCAAATCTTATAGATTTTATGTCTTGAGCAAGATCAAATTGAAGTGATTTATGGCCTTCATCCGTATAAGTTTGTAAAGCCTTCCTTTGCTCATCTAGCTTTATTTGCAATGCCACCATCAAAGAACTATAATCAGTAGTAGGGGCAGGCTGTGGAGCAATTGTCTGTAGTGCTTTCTTGTAGTTCTGTCTTCTTCTCTTGAAGACCTGGAACTTCCTTTTCTTGGCCCTAGCAGCCTCTTCATCCTCTGAAGCAGAAGTACTAGCAATATCTACTCTATCCTTAGGACTAGGATGTAAATCCTTCTCAGTCCTTGGTAGCTCCTCAGCAATTCTTTGCTCCTCAGTCTCTTGTCTAGCAGTCTCCTCTACATGCTCCCCCTCAATATTGACCTTCTCCCCCTCAACAGCTGTTATCTCTCTCTCAAGATCTGTCTGTACAAGATCAGGGAACAACTCTTCTAATGTAAACTCCTATTGAGGATGGACTGGTGAATCTCTGTGCTCAGGAGCATCTAATACCTCTCTATCAGCAACTGATGTGTCCTTCATGACCACATCCTGGGGTTGACTATGTATCTGTGTTTGCTCTAGAATGGTTTGGGTATCCCTTTCACTCTCTAATGGAGGTGGCTCATCCACATGTAGAGGCTCCCCCTGGAGTGAATCCAGGTGAATTGGGCTAGCTGAGGGTAGCTCCCCCTGCCTCTGAGCATCTCCTTGTCTTGCTGGTGACTGTCCAGCATTGTCATCTCCTCCATCATCAGAACTGAAAACCACTTGCTCCTCTGAGCTACTTGAGGATTCTTGAGCCACAATGACTGTCTTCTTCTTCTTCTTCTGAGGTGTTTCCTTTTCTGGAGTTGGCAGTTCCTTTGTCAGCACTCTATCCCACCTTGAGAAAATTCTTACATCCATTCTCCTCATGTGATTTATCTTTGAACCTTCAGCTTGGTTCATCACTTCAGGAATACTGCCAGCTAAGTATAAACTCAGAATTCTACCCAGATTGGGTTTCTTCAGACTTTCTTTTATCTTGTCAAACATCACTGCTGACCAATCATTTTCAAGTTTGAATATTATCCTTGTCATCAAACTGAACATGTGAGCAGATATTCTTTCATGCCCACCAGGCTTGCTCAGTATCACCTTCCCAACTATCTCAGATAAGAACTTTCCTTGTATATTCATTCCTTTCCTATTAAAGACTGAACCAATCTTCAAGCTTGAATCCAGTCCACACCATGTCAGTGCCTCCCTTGTTTTTGAAGCAGAAACATCTTCCTCTTCTTTATTTCTTGGGAGATGTAGAATCTTCTTGAGATTCTTATGAGTGACCTTCACCTTTACCCCATGAACTTTGGAATTAATCTTGAGTCTAGATTCATCAAGAGTTGCTGCACTCAAGAATTCAAGGACTTTCTTCTTCCAGATCTTGATAGGTTCTGAAACAAGATACTCTAGGCCTGTCTCTGCAATTAGAGTTACCACACCTTGGATTTCGGGTTCCGCATCATCAAAGGCGTGTCGCACGAGCTCATATCCTTCATTAATGTTCTCTTCTAGCTTGGGCGCCATTAGGGTTTGAAGAAATTTTGAATTTAGAGAAGAGAGATGTCGACACACAAGTTTGGTCTCGAAACTAAGGTGAGTGTGTCAACAAACAATGGTGAAAACCTATTTATACCTTTCTGAAATTGAAGGTGAAAAGGAGCGACAAATTACTTGAAATGTGTCGACACTATTGATAAGTGTCGACACTTACTGCTAATATCTCGACAACTATGTGTCGACACAAATATAGTCGACAGAATATATGTGTCGACACTTATATATCTCAGCTCGACACTTAGTCGAGACTTTACCAGACTAATTCTGTGTAAATCCTAAGTGTCGACACCACCTTGGATGTGTCGACACCTACACTGCATGTGTCGACACAAATTCTCTGAAGTGTCGACACTAACTTCCTAGATGTGTCGACACCATTTCTATGTGTCGACACAGACAACTTTGTGTGTCGACACCATTTTACTTAGTTAATTTTTATAAACTATTCTAAGTTTATCATCCCTAATTCAATTTTAAATTTATTGAATTTGGTTTCATCTAAGGGCTTAGTAAACATATCAGCTAACTGATTATCTGTCTTAACATACTCTAGGGAAATGTCTTCTTTTTCTACATGTTCTCTTAGAAAATGGTATTTTATTTCTATGTGCTTAGTCATACTATGAGAGACATGATTATTTGCAATAAAAATGACACTAGTAGAATCACAAAATAAAGATGTTCTACTTACTTGAATACCATAATCTTTTAGCTGATGTTGAATCCATAGAAGTTGAGCACAGTAACTTTCTGCAGCCACATACTCTGACTCAGCTGTGGAGATAGCCACACTGGTCTGCTTCTTGCTACTCCATGACACCAACCTTCCACCTAGAAATTGACAGGTTCCTGTAGTACTCTTCCTATCTTCCTTGCAGCCTGCAAAATCTGCATCTGAATAACCAGTCAGTTCAAAATCTCCATTCCTAGGGTACCAAAGGCCTAGATAAGGTGTGCCCTTAAGATATCTCAAAATTCTTTTGACTGCTGTCAAATGAGATTCTTTAGGGTATGCTTGGTACCTAGCACAGACACATGCAGCATACATAATATCTGGTCTACTAGCAGTCAAATACAGTAGGGAGCCAACTATCCCTCTATACAAAGTTTCATCTACAAGTTTCCCTGCATCATCTTTGCTTAGAGACATGCTTGACCCCATAGGAGTTTTCATGGTAGTGGATGATTCCATACCATACTTCCTTATTAACTCTAGGGTGAACTTAGACTGGCATATGGATAATCTATCTTCAGTCTGTCTAACTTGGAGACCCAAGAAGAACTTAAGTTCCCCCATACTGCTCATTTAAAATTGTCCTTGCATAAGTTTTGCAAAATTTCTGCAAAGACTACTTTCTGTAGACCCAAATATTATGTCATCTACATATATTTGGACTAATATAATCTTGCCTCTGGATTCCCTAAGGAATAGAGTCTTGTCTATTTTCCCCCTTGTGAATTTATTCTCAATGAGGAAACTAGACAGGGTTTCATACCAAGCCCTTGGGGCTTGTTTTAACCCATACAAAGCCTTTCTAAGTCTATATACATAGTCATGTTTAAGAGAATCTACAAAACCTGATGACTGCTCTACATAGACTACTTCCTTCAGATTTCCATTCAGAAAAGCTGACTTAACATCCATTTGATATACCTTAAACCCTTGATATATTGCATAGGCAAGGAACATCCTTATTGCCTCCAGTCTTGCTACTGAAGCAAAGGTTTGATCAAAATCAATACCTTCTTCCTGCCTATATCCCTTTGCAACAAGTCTAGCTTTATTCTTTATGATGATTCCATGCTCATCCAACTTGTTCCTAAAGATCCACTTAGTTCCAATAACGTTGTGGTCCTTGGGTTTAGGAAGTAGCTCGCAGACCTTGCATCTTTTGAATTGATTCAGCTCCTCTTGCATGGCCTCAATCCAATGAGGGTCTAGGATTGCTTCTTCAAACTTCTTTGGCTCAACTTGGGATAGGAAACTTGAGTAAAGAACTGTACTTAGATTCCTGCTCCTTGTTTGCACTCCTTGTCTGGGATCTCTAATTATTTGATTGGCTGGATGATCCTTTAAATGCCTAATTGCTGGAGGCAGCCTATCTTCAGGTTGTACATCTTCAGCTTCTTCATTCAACTGCACCTCTTGGTCTTCTTCACCATCAGGAGTATCTTGTACTCCCGTATCTTGTACTCCCCCCTGGACAACAACAACCATCTTCCACTTGCTGACTTGTAGAAGGACCTTCTGTTAAGGTAAGCTTGTCCATTCTTTCGGTTACACCTGTGGAGCTGCAAACACTACTTGACAATTCATTGTTAATGAGCCTTGCTTCATCAAAAATTACATGTACTGACTCTTCTACAACTTGAGTAATCAAGTTGTAGACCCTATAAGCCTTACTATTATTGCTGTACCCAACAAAGATCCCCTCTTGGGATTTGGCAACAAATTTAGTTAGATAAGACTTACCATTGTTAAGGATATAGCACATGCAACCAAAGATCCTGAAATAGGATAGATTTGGTTTTCTGCCCTTCACAATCTCATAGGGGGTCTTCTTGTGGCTCTTGGTGATAGTAGCCCTATTGATCACATGACAAGCAGTGTTTACTGCCTCAGCCCAGAAATATTCTGGGAGAGATGTGTCACTCAATAGGGTTCTACCAGCCTCTATCAAGGTTCTATTTTTCCTTTCAACAATACCATTTTGCTGAGGTGTTCTTGGTGAGGAAAATTCCTGAAAAATTCCAAATTCTTCACACAGTTTTGTCATATTTTCAGACTGAAATTCAGTACCATGGTCACTTCTGATTTTGACCACTGTACTGTTCAATTCATTCTGAATTTGTTTAACAAAACTATATAAGATACTTGGGGTTTCAGATTTTTGTCTAAGGAAGAACACCCAGGAAAACCTTGAATAGTCATCTATAATCACAAAAATGTAGACCTTCCTACCAAGGCTGTGAACTGGCATAGGACCAAAGAGATCCATATGCAAGAGATATAGACACCTCACATCATCTTTGTTCTCAAGGCTATGAAAGGTGGATTTGGTCTACTTGCCTTTTTGACAGGCTGAGCATATCCCATCCTTTATGCACTTAACTTGAGGACCATTCCTCACTAACTCTTTGCTAAAGAGTTGACCAATTGTCTTATAGTTAAGATGAGCCAGTCTCTTGTGCCATTTAACACAGTGTGTGACTTTCTCATCTGCTACAAGACAAATAGGAGAAATAATGTTCTCACACATAATGTCTAGACAATAGACATTTCTCTTCCTATATCCTATCAGAATGATCTTTTGATCACTTGACCTTTTGATATGAAAACCATCCTTGTCAAATGAGATGTCATGTCCTAAATCACTCAGCTGACTTATGCTAATGAGGTTATGTTTCAAACCCTTTACATAAGCCACTTGAGTAATTATAATTTGGTTACTAGAAATGTTACCAAAGCCTTTGATGATCCCTTTTTCTGAACCACCAAAGGTAACTTTTGGACCATCCTTGATAGGTGTATAGTCCTTCAGCAGCCCCCTTGTTCCAGTCATGTGCCTGGAACATCCACTGTCCAAGTACCATATAGGGGCATGTCCACTTGGACTCACCTGCAAAACAGATTACTTAACCTTAGAACCCAAATAATTCTTGGGTCCTTGGTGCAGGTTAGTTTGACTTTTAACAAAACTACCTGTAGCTCTTCTAGCAGGTAGTTTGCCACTCTCCTTGACACTTGAATTGTGGCAACAGTCTATGGCAAAGTGGCTTATCTTGCCACAACACCAGCACTCAAACCTGTTGTACCTTTATTTAGGTACAACCCTGGATGAAGTATCTACAACAGGCTTTTTGTTTAGTGCTGGGGCTTTGCCCTTAGACTTGGACCTAGCAGTCCAGGCAGGTTTTGTAAATCCTAATCCAGCCTTACCCTTATGAGGTACAAACTCATCTATCAAGGGTAAAACAGATTTTGGTTTAGAAAAGCTAGCCACAATATCCTTCTCCTTCTGAAATCTAACCTCCAGATTCCTAATTTGATCATTCTTAAATGTAATAGTTCCCATCTGAATAACTGTAATGTTCTTCAGCCTGACTATTTCATTCAGTTTCTGATCAAACAACTTGTCTGAATCAGCAGCAGCCAATTTAAGACTAGCAATCTCCTTTGCCTGATTTTTGGCCAAGGTTTTGCTTTTCTTTAAGTCCTGCAACAAGTCCCTATATTCATCAATTAACTGATGAATATCACCTTCAGATTCAGACCCACCCACATCACTTAATGCAGATGTATCTGATTCTGACTCAGTACAAGAAATTGAACTAGAAGAACAATTTTGTACCTTACTTGGTCTAGGCTGATCCTGGATTTTGTCTCCTTTAGATAAGGCCATTAGCCCTTTGCACTGATTGTCCTCATGCTTATAAATTGAATTTATTAACTGCATGAACTCATCTTCCTCCTCTTCAGCAAATAACCCAATATAGGCTTCAACTTCTGAATTTGTTTCTGAAGATGACTGATCAGTCAAACTTTTGTCTTTCTTGGCAACAAAGGACTTTTCCTTTTTTCCCTTAACCTGTGTCTTCTTTCTATCAGTTGACTCATTCCTCTTTTCAGGACAGTCAGCCACTACATGTCCCTGTCTATTGCAACAATAGCATACAATCTTTGAGGATGTAGTTTTACTTGGCTTGGACTTTCTTCTGTCATTCCTTGATGACTTCCTATTCTGATAGTAGTCATCTTTTGTCTGTGAAGTGGATGTCTTAGACCTCCACTGCTTCTTCTTTAGAAACTGCCTTGTAAAGGCAGCAAAATCCTCATCACTTTCACTGCTATCTGAGTTCTGGTTCTCTGAATTTTCTGAAGCAGTATCAACAACTATTTGTGTTGGAGATGGAGACTTGCTTCTATACTTCCTAGTGGCTTCAGTCTTGAAGGCCACAACTCTTTCCTTGTGCTCCACTCTAGTAGTCTTCTCTTCCTCATTTCTTGCCAATAACTGCATCTCATAAGATAACAGTTTTCCAAATAATGTTGGAGGAGGTATGTCAGCTAATTTGGCCATTTCCCTAATGACACAAATCTTGGTATCCCAATCCTTAGTCAGGGATCTTAAAAACTTGTCATTCAGCTCATAGTTGCTGAATTCTCTTCCATAAGACATCAATTCATTGACTATCCTATAGAACTTCTTGTAGCATTCAGTAATGCTATCAGACTTTCCTTGTCTGAAGCTTTCATATTCCTGATTTAATAAAGACTTCCTGTCTTGTCTTACTTCTTCTGATCCCTCCATATAGACAATTAATGTGTCCCACATTTCTGTAGAAGTTTTATAGTGAATTAAATTCTAAAATGTTGCATCATCAATTGCACTAACAATAATATTCTGGGCCTTCTTGTCCATAGTGGCCAGAATAATCTCATCTTTAGTCATTTCTGAATAGTATTTGGGAGTTCTCTGATTTGCATCCAGAACAGATACTTTCATTGGCACATATGACCCTTTTTTGACTGTAATGTATATTCTTGGGTTAGAGGCTTCCATAAAAAGTCTAACCCTCTCTTTCCATATGTCAAAAATCTCTTTTCTACAATTAGCAACTTCATGGACCCCAGCTCCTTGTGATTCTCAGTTGAACCCATTTTCTTAAATCTTGATTAAACTGATTCTGCCTACAGGATCTTACTCAGACTATTAAGTCCCTTTTTGAGTAACCTGGCTCTGATACCACTTGAAAGAAATAGTGGCTAACCACCTATAGGGGGGGGGGGGGTGAATAGGTGAACTTAATCTTTTTAACTTTAAAGGCAAAAACACTGAATTATAAGAACTATATTTGCAATTCTCTACAGCAATTCAGCACAGATAACACAGCAATCACAGAATTAATCACACACAGAGTGCACACAGATTTTTATAGTGGTTCCCCAAGGTCTGGGTACATCCACTTTCCCCCTTCGCCTATCTAGTAGTGTATTAGATTCAGCCTAACTTCTCCACTTCTCCTCAGATCCTCAGATCTTACAACTCAGAACGCCAAACAGGTTCCTACAACTCAGAGTGACCCCACTCCTACAACTCAGGCACAAAGCCCTACCACTCAGTCTTTACCAAGACCTACACTCAGGCTAAACAGCCCTACCTCAGCCGTCAATCAAGGCCTACACTCAGAGAATAGAATCTCCTACACTCAGGCACAAAAGCCCTACCTCAGCCTTTATAAAATAGGCTTACAACTCAGATCTATACAAGATCCTACAGAAAATAAAGTTTACAAAGTGTAAAACCACAACTCTAAAAGAGAGATGAGTTGACTGGCTTCTTGATGAGTTCTTGGAAGAACTAGGCAGAGATCAACCACCCTTGGCTTTCTTCAAAGCTTCTTGAATTTGAACACAGTAAGGTTGAATCTTCTGTGCAGATGATCTTCAATCAACTGCTGCCTTGAGATTCAGATTTCAATCTGAATCTTACTTAGCAGCCCGGTTCAGCAACTGCTCTTCTTAGAAGGAGCTCTCTCTCTCCAACTTCTTTGATCTTCTTTAGAAGGTCTTCTTTGTGTTGTTAGATCTCTTGATTGATTGTTGTCTATCTGTAATCCCCCTTCTGTTGAAGGAGAAAGGTCTTTAAATAGACTTCCTCCAAGATAACCGGCTGATCCAGTTTCTAACAACTTTCTGTTGGCTCTGACAGTTGCAGTTGACCGGTTGAAATGGCAGCTGTCAAGTCATCCAGTCACTTCGTGAAATCTCTATCACTGTTTGAAAGTGTCGAGACAGATAGTCTTTATGTGTCGACACAAATAGACTAAGTGTCGACACAAGTAGACTAAGTGTCGACACTAGCCTTGATGGTGTCGACACAACTCCTTATATTGTTGTAACAGCTACTCGACACTGCTTCTTCAGAATGTGTGGACACTGATCCTGTGTGTCGACATAAGCCTTCTCTTGAATGTGTCGACACTGATTGAGTGTGTCGACACAAGTACTTCTTCTTCAAAACTTAGTTGATTTCTACTGTGTGTCGACACAACTCCTTTGTGGCGACACTTGCTAAGTGCCGACACATCTTCCTGTTGTCGACACATGCCTTCATGTGTTGAAACTTTGCTGAGTGTCGACACATTCTTCATGTGTTGAAACTTTGCTGAGTGTCGACACATCTCCTTTGTGTCGACAGATTCTTCATGTGTTGAAACTTTGCTGAGTGTCGACACATCTCCTTTGTGTCGACACATTCTTCATGTTTTGAAACTTTGCTGAGTGTCGACACATATCCTTTGTGTCGACACTTTGTTGGGTACATTGGCTAAATATACCTGATTTGAAGAAGCCTCACCCAACTCAATGATATACATCATAATGTATTTGATGTATGTTGAGTTTTCTTGTGCAGGTCAAGTAATTATTGGACTGAAGCAAAAAGTTTCTAAGTCCATGTGTCGACACCCAGAGGGAAAGTGTCGACACTCAAGAAAGCTTGTGTTGACACCCAGACAAGCAGTGTCGACACTTGGAGTCATTGTGTCGACACCTGGGATGCAGAGTCGACACCAGACAGAAAGTGTCGATACTTGGAGCTGTGTCGACACTCAGTGAAGAAAAGTGGAGACAGAAAGTGTCGACACAAGGAGCTGTGTCGACACCCAGTGAAGCTGAGTCTACAACAGATAGTGTCGACACTTGGAGCTGTGTCGACACTCAGCAAAAGACTGCAGAAACTAAGTAAAAGTGTCGACACCAAGAATAATGTGTCGACACACAACAAGAAGAGTCAGCACTTGAAGAAAGTGTCGACACCAAGAACAAAGTGTCGACACTCAACAGAAGAGTCAACACATGAAGAAAGTGTCGACACCTAGGACAATGTGTCGACACTCAGCTGAAGACTCTACACTTGAAGAAAGTGTCGATACAAGGAGTTGTGTCGACACTTAGTAAAGAACAGAATTATCAACAAAATATTCTAAGTACAAGTGTCGACACTGAGGGAATGTGTCGACACTCAGCTGAAGTCTCGACAGAAGAATCAAGTGTCGACACAAGAAGCTGTGTCGACACTTAGCAAGTATCAACATAGAAGACTATGTGTCGACACCAAGAAACAATGTCGACACTTAACAGATTCAACACAAGAAGTTGTGTCGACACAAAGGTGATGTGTCGACACTTAGAAGAATTCAGCTAAAGATAGAAGATCAAGTACTTGTGTCGACACTCAATTTCAGTGTCGACACCTGAAGAAGAATCTGTGTCGAGACATACAAGGATTTGTGTCGACACCTTATAGACTTGTGTCGACACTTACACAACATGTGTCGACACTTGGACTATAAGTGTCGACACTTAAAGACAGAAAGTCTCGACACTTTCAGACAGTTAGAGATTTTCAAGAAATGACTGGATGACTTGACAGCTGCCGTTCCAGCCGGTCTACAGCACCTGTCAGAGATATCAGAAGTCAGTTATGAACCGGACCAGCCGGTTACCATGAAGAAGGCCTATAAATAGGCACATACAGTTTACAGAAACTGTGGATCACATTGTTGAAGAACAAGTTATTAAAGTGGTACACAGAGTATCAAATCAAGAAGATCTTGCAGTTCAAGTGCAGATCTAAGAAGTTGGAGAGAGAGGGCTCCATCCAAGAAATCAGCCGTTGGAACTAGGCTGAAAAGTAGGGTTCAGATCTAATCTAAATTCTAAGTGGCAGAGGTCAAGGAACAACTGCAGAAGGAGACAATCTTATTCAGTTCTACACAAGAAGCTTTGAAGAAAGCTAAGTCAGATTGTATCCAGCCGAGTTCTTCCAAGAACTCATCAAGAAACTCTCAACTCCCCTCTCTTGTTTCAGAGTTGTTGAGTTATTATTTCTATAATCATTTTTATCTTGTAGGATCCTTTGGATCTGAGTGAATTGTAAGCCTATAATTATAAAGGCTGAGGGTAGGGCCTTTGGCCTGAGTGTAGGAGATTGTTATCTCTGAGTGTAGGCCTTGATTGGCTGAGTGTAGGCCTGGGTGGCTGAGTGTAGGCCTTTGTGGCTGAGTGTAGGCTTTGGGATAAAGCTGAGTTGTAAGGCTTTGGGCCTGAGGTGTAGGAACCAATTTGGGTTCTGAGACAGTGGAGAAGTTTGGCCGAATCTAGTACACTGCTAGATAGGCGAAGGGGGAAAGTGGATGTACCCATATCTTGGGGAACCACTATAAAACACTGTGTCTACTGTGCTGTGCTGTGATTGTTGCTGTGTATGCTGTGTGTTTGCTGTGATAGAATAGTTAGAAATCTGTGATATTAACTGTCTGCTGCCATTAAAGTTTAAAAAGGATTAGGTCACCTATTCACCCCCCTCTAGGTGTTTAGGTACCATATCTTTCAAGTGGTATCAGAGCCAGGTTCCTCAAAAAAAAGGACTAACAGTCTGAGGAGATCCTGTTTGGCAGATTCAGTGTAAGGCAAAATACAGATTCAAGAAAATCAAGAAACATGGGTTCCTCTGAGAATCACAAGGAATTGGGTTCCATGAAATTGCCCATATGCAGGAAAGAGATCTTTGGGATCTGGAAGGAAAGGGTAAGGCTGTTTATGGAGGCCTCAGACCCTAGAATCTACATCACAGTAAAGGAAGGGCCTTATGTGCCCATGAAGATATCTGTTCTAGATGCAAATCAGAGAACTCCAAAGGATTTCTCTGAAATGACTAAGGATGAGATTGTCCTAGCCACCATGGACAAGAGGGCACAAAACATAATAGTGAGTGCCATTGATGATGCAACTTTTCAGAATCTTATACACTGCAAGACAACCAAAGAGATGTGAGACACTCTTATAGTGTATATGGAAGGATCTGAAGAAGTTAGACAAGATAGAAAATCCTTGCTAAATCAGGAGTATGAGAGTTTTAGACAAGGAAAGGGTAATAGCATAACTGAGTGCTATAAGAAGTTCTACAGAATAGTGAATGAAATCATGTCTTATGGAAGAGAGTTCAGTAACTATGAACTAAATGACAAGTTCCTAAGGTCCCTAACCAAAGATTGGGACACCAAGATCTGTGCCATAAGAGAAATGGCTAAGTTGGGGGAAATTCCTCCTCCTACACTGTTTGGCAAATTATTGTCTTATGAGATGCAGTTGACAGTGAGGAAAGAGGAGGAGAAATCAACAAGATCTGAGCACAAGGAGAGAACAGTTGCATTCAAGACAGATGTCCCCAGAAAGTGCAGGAATAAGTCATCAACTCCACCTCCAGAGGTAGTTGAATCAGAATCAGATGAGTCAGTCAGCATAAAGACTGAGAGCAGTGAAAGTGATGAAGACTTTGCTGCCTTTACTAGACACTTTCAGAAATTCTTGAAGAAGAAACAGTGGAGGTCAAGACCTTCTACTTCAAAGGGAAAGGAAGTCTTTTATCAGGAGAAAAAGCCTTCAAAGAAAGACAGGAAGAGGACAAAGTCAAGCAAGGCAACTGGTTCAAAGATAGTGTGCTATTGCTGCAATAGACAGGGCCATGTTATTGCAGATTGTCCAGAGAAGAGAAAGGAATCTGGTGACAGGAAAAAGCCCCACTTCAAAGGCAAGAAAGAGAAGTCTTTTGTTGCCAAGAAGGAGAAGACTCTATCAGATATCTCTTCTTCAGAAACTGAGTCTGAGGCTGAGGCCTACATAGGGCTGTTTGCTGAAGAAGAAGAAGAATTCATGCAGATCATGGAGTCTATTTATGAACAAGAAGACAGTCTTTGCCAAGGGCTAATGGCTTTGACTGAGAGTGACAAAATCCTGGAGCAGCCAGGACCTAGTAAGGTACAAAGTTCAACTCTAAGTTCAGTTTCTTGTTCCAGTTCAGATTCAGATTCATCTTCATCAAGTGATGAAAGTGTATCTGAGTTTGAGGGTGATATTCATCAGCTTATAGATGAATATAAGGTGCTGTTGCAGGCTTACAAGAAAAGCAAGACCCTAGCCAAAAGTCAGGCAAAGGAAATTACTATTCTTAAAGCTGCAGCAACAGATTTTGAGAAGTCTTTTGATCAAAAACTGAATGAGATAGCCAGGTTGAAGCACATAACAGTGATTCAAATGGGTACTATATCATTTAAAAATGATCAAATCAAGAGTCTGGAGATCAATCTTCAGAAAGAGAGAGAGCTTGTTGCTAGGTTTTCTAAACCTAAGTCAGTGTTACCTTTAATTGATGAATTTGTTCATCATAAAGGCAAGGCTGGACTGGGCTTTATTAGACCTGCAGGGACTGAGCAGTCCAAGTCTAAGTCCAAGGGCAAAGCCCCAACATTCAACAAGTCTGCTGTTGACAAGACAGCCAAGGCAGTACCTAAGCAAAGGTACAATAAGTTTGAATGTTGGTGCTGTGGCAAAGTTGGCCATTTTGTAGTGGACTGTTGGCACAATGCTAGTGCCAAAGTGAGTACCAAACTACCTGTTGGAAAGCCAGTGGGTAGCTTTGTCAGATTGCAGACTAATAAGTACCAAGGGCCCAAGAATTCTTTGGGTTCTAAGGTTCATTAATCTGTTTTGCAGGTGAGTCCAAGTGGCCATACCCCAACATGGTACTTGGACAGTGGATGTTCCAGACATATGACTGGAATAAGAGGATTACTAAAGGACTATATTCCAATAAAAGATGGTCCAAAAGTAACCTTTGGTGGTTCTGAAAAAGGAATCATCAAAGGGTTTGGTAACATTTCTACAAACTTAGTTACCATTACTCAAGTGGCTTATGTTAAAGGGTTGAAACACAACCTAATAAGTATAAGTCAATTAAGTGATGTGGGGTATGACATCTCATTTGTTAAAAATGGTTGTCATATCAAGAGGTCAAGTGATCAAGAGATCATTTTGACAGGTTATAGGAAAAGGAATGTCTACTGCCTAGACATTATGATTGAGAACAATGGTTCTCCAGTTTGTCTTGTAGCTGATGAGACAGTCTCTCATTGTGTCAAATGGCACAAGAGGCTTGCCCATCTTAACTACAAGACTATTAGCAAACTCTTTAGTAAAGAGTTAGTGAGGAACGGTCCTCAAGTTAAGTGTGTCAAAGATGGTATTTGCTCAGCTTGTCAAAAGGGCAAGCAGACTAAATCCACCTTTAGAAGCATAGAAAACAAAGATGCTGTGAGGTGTTTGTATCTCTTACATATGGATCTCTTTGGTCCAATGCCAGTTCACAGCTTAGGTAGGAAGGTCTATACCTTTGTAGTTGTAGATGACTACTCAAGGTTTTCCTGGGTGTTCTTCTTAAGACAAAAATCTGAAACTCCAAGTGTCTTCTATAGCTTTGTCAAGCAAATTCAGAATGAACTAAATAGTACAGTGGTCAAAATTAGAAGTGACCATGGTACTGAATTTCAGTCTGATAGCATGACAAAACTATGTGAAGACTTTGAGATATTTCAAGAATTCTCTTCACCTAGAATACCTCAGCAAAATGACATTGCTGAGAGGAAGAATAGAACCTTGATAGAGGCTGGTAGGACCCTACTAAGTGATACATCACTGTCAGAGTATTTCTGCGCTGAAGCAGTTAACACTGCATGCCATGTTATAAATAGGGCTACCATTACTAAAGGGCTAAACAAGACCCCCTATGAAGTTGTGAAAGGCAGGAAACCAAACCTATCCTACTTCAGGATCTTTGGTTGCAAATGCTTCATACTTAACAATGGGAAGTCTTACTTAACTAAGTTTGCTGCCAAGTCCCAAGAGGGAATATTTGTTGGGTACAACAATAATAGTAAGGCTTATAGAGTCTACAACTTGACTACATAAGTTGTAGAAGAATCTGTGCATGTAGTTTTTGATGAGACTAAACTTATTAACAATGAGTTGTCTAGTAGTGTATGCAGCCCCACAGGTTTAACAAAGAAAATGGACAAGCAAACTATAGAAGAAGTACCTGCTGCAAGACAGCAAGTAGAAGACAGTAGCTGTTGTCCAGGGGGAGAAATACATGTGCCAATTGCTGAAGGAATACAAGGAGTACAACATGATGGAGATGCTGAAGAGGTTCAACCAGAAGTAAGGATGCCTCCAGCCAACAGGCATCTAAGAGAACATCCAGTAGAGCAGATTATTGGAGATCCAAGACAAGGAGTACAAACCAGGAGCAGATACATGAATACAGCAATCTACTCCAGTTTCCTGTCTCAAGTTGAACCTAAGAAATTTGAAGAAGCAATACAAGATCCACAATGGACTGAAGCAATGGAAGAAGAGCTTAATCAGTTCAAGAGGTGCAAGGTCTGGGAACTTGTTCCTAAACCTAAAGACCACAATGTAATAGGAACTAAGTGGATCTACATGAATAAGATGGATGAACAAGGGGTCATCATTAAGAATAAGGCTAGACTGGTTGCTAAAGGATATAGACAAGAAGAAGGTATTGACTTTGATCAAACCTTTGCTCCAGTAGCCAGACTGGAAGCCATAAGGATATTCTTGGCCTATGCAACCTATCAAGGATTCAAGGTTTACCAGATGGATGTCAAGTCAGCATTCCTAAATGGTAATCTTAAGGAAGAAGTCTATGTGGAACAACCTTCAGGTTTTGTTGATCCAACTCTACCTCATCATGTCTATAGACTTAGGAAAGCTTTATATGGGTTAAAGCAAGCCCCTAGGGCTTGGTATGAAACCCTATCTAGTTTCCTCATTGAGAACAAGTTCTCAAGGGGGAAAATAGATAAGACTCTATTCCTTAGGGAATCTAGAGGCAAAGTCATACTAGTCCAAATATATGTAGATGACATTATATTTGGGTCTACTGAAAGCAGCCTTTGCAAAAAGTTTGCAAAACTTATGCAAGGTCAGTTTGAGATGAGTAGTATGGGAGAGCTGAAGTTTTTCTTGGGTCTCCAAGTTAAACAGACTGAGAGTGGTTTGTCCATTTGTCAGTCAAAGTTCACCCTAGAACTCATAAGGAAGTATGGTATGGATTCATCCAGCACCATGAAGACTCCTATGGGGTCAAGTATGTCTCTTAGCAAGGATGATGCAGGGAAACCTGTAGATGAAACCTTGTATAGAGGGATAGTTGGCTCCCTATTATACTTGACTGCTAGTAGACCTGACATCATGTATGCTACATGTGTTTGTGCCAGGTATCAAGCCTGCCCTAAAGAGTCTCATTTGACAGCAGTCAAAAGAATATTGAGATATCTAAAGGGCACTCCCTATCTAGGCCTCTGGTACCTTAGGAATGGAGATTTTGATCTAACAGGTTATTCATATGCAGACTTTGCAGGATGCAAAGAGGATAGAAAGAGCACTACTGGAACCTGTCAATTCCTAGGTGGGAGACTAATTTCATGGAGTAGCAAAAAGCAAACCAGTGTGGCTATCTCCACAGCTGAGTCAGAGTATGTGGCTGTAGGAAGTTGCTGTGCTCAACTTCTGTGGATTCAACATCAGCTAGAGGACTATGGATTTCAGGTAAGTAGAACTCCACTTTTCTGTGATTCTACAAGTGCTATTTCAATAGCTAATAACCCTGTATCTCATAGTAGAACAAAACATATTGAGATTAAATATCATTTTCTTAGGGAGCATGTAGAAAGAGAAGATATTTTATTAGAATATGTTAAAACTGATAATCAAATAGCTGATATGTTTACTAAGCCCCTAGAAGAAGCTAAGTTCAATAGATTCAAAATTGAACTAGGAATGATAAACTTAGAATAAGTTTACAGAATTAAAATTGACTAAGTAAAAAGGTGTCGACACATAGACAAGTCTATGTCGACACAGAATAGTGGTGTCGACACTTCAGGAAAAAGGTGTCGACACATCTAGGATGTTGGTGTCGACACTTCAGAATGTTAGTGTCGACACATGTCCAGTAGGTGTCGACACATCCAAAGTGGTGTCGACACTTATGTTTTACTCAGAATTTTTCTAAGTAAAGTCTCGACAATGTGTCGAGTTATGTTGTGTCGACACATAACCAAGTGTCGACACATAAAATCTGTTGACTAAACTTGTGTCGACACATATGTGTCGAGACATTATAAGTCAGTGTCGACACTTATTGCCAGTGTCGACACATTTTAAGTTAGCGGTCCCGCCTGTTCATCTTCAAAATCAGAAAGGTATAAATAGGGTTCTGTCTTTGTTTGTCGACACGCTTTCACAGTTTCGAGACTCAAACTTCTGTGTCGTCACCTCTCTTTTCTAAAGACAAATTCTACAAACCCTAATGGTGCCTAAGCTAGAGGAGAACGTTAACGAAGGATATGAGCTGGTGCACGGCGCGTTTGAAGAAGCAGATCAAGAAATCCAGGCGGTAGTAACCCTAGTCGCCGATTCTGGACTAGAATATCTAGTGTCTGAACCTACTAAGATATGGAAGAAGGAGGTGCTTGAATTCCTTAATAGAGCTCAGATAGATGAATCTGGATACAAAATCAAATCCAGAGTTCATGGTGCAAGGGTTAAGGTATCCCCCAAAAGTCTGAGGAAGATTCTACAGCTTCCAAAAACTCAAGAAGAAGAAGAAGTTACAGCTTCAAGGACCAGGGAAGCTTTAACCTAGTGTGGACTTGATCCAAAAATGAAGATAGGTTCTGTTTTTAACAGGAAAGGGATGAATAGTCAAGGCAAATTCCTCTCTGAGATAGTGGGAAAGGTCTTACTCAGCAAGCCTGGAGGGCATGACAGAGTGTCTACCTATATGTTTGGAATCATGACAAGGATAATCTTCACTCGGAAAACATACTGGTCTATAGTGGTTTATGAGAAGATTAAGGAGAGCTTGAAGAAGCCCAATCTGGGCAGAATCATTAGTCTATACCTAGCTGGTGTGATACCAGAGGTAATGAGTACTGCTGCAGGAAGCAAGATAAATCATATGAGGAAGATGGATCTAAGGATCTTTTCTAGATGGGACAGGGTGTTGTCCAAGGAAATGCCAACCACAGAGAAGGCAGTTACTGAGAAGGAGATTGCTCCAAAGAAAAAGAGAAAAACTGCTCCAGTGGCACAAGAGTCCTCCAGCAGTTCTGAAAGTGAAGAACAAGTTGTTTTCACTCCAGATGACCAAGAGGAAGAGACTGCAGTGAAATCTCCTGCTCCTCAAGAGGCTGTTGAGATCCAGGGGGAGCTGCCTCAAGCTAGCCCCATCCACAGGGATCACAGCCAGGGGGAGCCTCCAGTTGTAGAAGAACCCTCTACACTGAAAAGTGAGCAAGCCACAACTATCATACAAGAGGTACTCACTGACCTAAATAATTTAGAATATTTTATAGAAGATGCTGATTTATCTGATGTTCCTCAGCAAACTCAGCTGGATAGTCCTGTACCAGATGTTGTTGAAGATGACACATCTGCTGTACAAGTGATTCCTGATCCTGTGGTTGAAGAACCAAGAACTTCTCCAGCTTCTTCACCACCAGAATACACAATGGAAGACTTGTTCCTAAATCTGGATCAAGCAGATTTTGATAAGGAAGCTGATACTGCTGCAGAAGAGAATGCTGCTCTTGAGGGGGAGCAAGTACAAGTTCTGGAAGAGCCTATTAGACAGGACACTGAGAAGGCACCTGAAGTGCAGAAAGAGAAGCCTCAAAGCCCTAAGGACAGGGTTGACATAGCCAGCACTTCTGCCTCTGAAGATGAGGAGAGTGCTAGGGCAAAGAAGAAGAAACTGTATGTATTCAAGAGGAGAAGCCAAAGTTATAAAAAGGCTTTACAATCAATTGTACCACAACCTATAGTTCAGCAAGCTCCAACTGCTGATTATAGTGCTTTAATGGTTGCACTACAGATAAAGTTGGATGAGCAAAGGCAGGCCGTAGAGAAGTATGTAGATGAAGGGCAGAAATCACTTCAATTTGATCTGGCCCAGGAAATAAAATCCATCAGGTTTGAGATGAATCTCAACAAGAAGGAGATGACAGAATGTTTTCACAAAGGTGGAAATGCAGTAGTATACTTGGCCACACACCAAGAGAAGATCAAAGCACAAGTAGATGAAATAGCATTGAAGCAAGGATATGTTCTTGAAAATCAACTAAGGATGAATGACAACTTGACTGCTTCTCATAATGCTATAGTCACTGAATTGAAGAACAAGGCTGCTGAACCTTCTTCATCTACTGCTGCTGCTAAAGCTGATTTTGATAAAGTATTTCAAGAAGAAATTACTGCTGTAAAGACTGCTATCCAAGACTCCCAGAAAGCTATATCTGATCAACTTCAAAAGCTCAAACCTTACTTTAAAGATGGAATCAGATACTTGGATAGTCAAATAAGATTTCAAAAGGATGATGTCAGAGATCATATGGCTAGAGAAGTCATAAAGGGGGAGAGGGTTTTAGTTAAAGCTAGCTCTGACCATGCAAAGTGGATATCCAATTCCATCAGAGCTACACTGGGCTATCCTCCACTTTGTGATGATGACAATGTGGCAGAATCTGGAATTCAACCTGCATATCTTGGAGGTGAGCAACCAGAGGTAGCTCAAGTGATATATCCTCCACCAGATTTTGAAATGGTGCAAGCTGACATTCATCATATGTATAGCCCAACTGAAGGGAAGTCTAATGTTATTCTGGATAAAGTGGTTCAGCCTATTATTGAAGCCATGCAAGAGGCATTACAGAAGGAGGAAGAGACAAGGTTGTCTAAGAAGAGGTTTAGGGAACAAGCAGAACAAAGGCCAGACTTTGAACAGTGGAGCCCTACCTCTAGGAATATAATATTAACTGCCTGGAAAGCTGCCAAAGACAATACTCATGACAGGAACAAATGGTTTTCTGAAGCTGAATGGAGGAAACATGAGATCAGACAAGAAGCCATTGTTCAATACAGAAGGAAGGCAAAGATGGGAAAGCTACCTCCTACTGCAGTGGAGCCTAGCAAGTACTTTCCTAAGCCATATCACTATTTTGAGAGGCAGAAGATCAAAGCTGAAGAGCTCAAAAAGAAAGATCTAAAAGGCAAGAAGCCTGCTGATGCTGAAACTGTTGATATCCCTGTCAAATCTCAAGTCCAAACTGGCAAGGGAATAGTTATCAAGGAACCAGAACAGAAATAAATTAAGAATTTACTTGAAGATTATTTTGTAATCTTTTGAATGTAAAACATTTTTGTAAACTACTGAAAATGTATAAGACAAATGTTATAACAATATATGATCAATATATTTCATGTTTGTTCTGTGAATGTGTATATGTCTATTTCTTATTTGTTCTGAAATGATGTATGTGTATACATGTTATGTTTACCCTGCTGTACTTTATCCTGCTTTACATCACTTTGTAATTTTTAATTATGAATGGTGTATATCATTGACTAAGGGTTATGACTTCTCCAAATAGGGGGAGATTGTTGGGTACATTGGCTAAATGTACCTGATTTGAAGAAGCCTCACCCAACTCAATGATATACATCATAATGTATTTGATGTATCTTGAGTTTTCTTGTGCAGGTCAAGTAATTACTGGACTGAAGCAAAAAGTTTCTAAGTCCATGTGTCGACACCCAGAGGGAAAGTGTCGACACTCAAGAAAGCTTGTGTCGACACCCAGACAAGCAGTGTCGACACTTGGAGTCATTGTGTCGACACCTGGGATGCAGAGTCGACACCAGACAGAAAGTGTCGACACTTGGAGCTGTGTCGACACTCAGTGAAGAAAAGTGCAGACAGAAAGTGTCGACACAAGGAGCTGTGTCGACACCCAGTGAAACTGAGTCTACACCAGATAGTGTCGACACTTGGAGCTGTGTCGACACTCAGCAAAAGACTGCAGAAACTAAGTCAAAGTGTCGACACCAAGAACAATGTGTCGACACACAACAAGAAGAGTCAGCACTTGAAGAAAGTGTCGACACCAAGAACAAAGTGTCGACACTCAACAGAAGAGTCAACACATGAAGAAAGTGTCGACACCTAGGACAATGTGTCGACACTCAGCTGAAGACTCTACACTTGAAGAAAGTGTCGACACAAGGAGCTGTGTCGACACTTAATAAAGAATAGAATTATCAACAAAATATTCTAAGTACAAGTGTCGACACTGAGGGAATGTGTCGACACTCAGCTGAAGTCTCGACAGAAGAATCAAGTGTCGACACAAGGAGCTGTGTCGACACTTAGCAAATATCAACATAGAAGACTATGTGTCGACACCAAGAAGCAGTGTCGACACTTAACAGATTCAACACAAGAAGTTGTGTCGACACAAAGGTGATGTGTCGACACTTAGAAGAATTCAGCTAAAGATAGAAGATCAAGTACTTGTGTCGACACTCAATTTCAGTGTCGACACCTGAAGAAGAATCTGTGTCGAGACATACAAGGAGGTGTGTCGACACCTTATAGACTTGTGTCGACACTTACACAACATGTGTCGACACTTGGACTATAAGTGTCGACACTTAAAGACAGAAAGTCTCGACACTTTCAGACAGTTAGAGATTTTCAAGAAATGACTGGATGACTTGACAGCTGCTGTTCCAGCCGGTCTACACCACCTGTCAGAGATATCAGAAGTCAGTTATGAACCGGACCAGCTGGTTACCATGAAAAAGGCCTATAAATAGGCACATACAGTTTACAGAAACTGTGGATCACATTGTTGAAGAACAAGTTATTAAAGTGGTACACAGAGTATCAAATCAAGAAGATCTTGCAGTTCAAGTGCAGATCTAAGAAGTTGGAGAGAGAGGGCTCCATCCAAGAAATCAGCCATTGGAACTAGGCTGAAAAGTAGGGTTCAGATCTAATCTAAATTCTAAGTGGCAGAGGTCAAGGAACAACTGCAGAAGGAGACAATCTTATTCAGTTCTACTCAAGAAGCTTTGAAGAAAGCTAAGTCAGATTGTATCCAGCCGAGTTCTTCCAAGAACTCATCAAGAAACTCTCAACTCCCCTCTCTTGTTTCAGAGTTGTTGAGTTATTATTTCTATAATCATTTTTATCTTGTAGGATCCTTTGGATCTGAGTGAATTGTAAGCCTATAATTATAAAGGCTGAGGGTAGGGCCTTTGGCCTGAGTGTAGGAGATTGTTATCTCTGAGTGTAGGCCTTGATTGGCTGAGTGTAGGCCTGGGTGGCTGAGTGTAGGCCTTTGTGGCTGAGTGTAGGCTTTGGGATAAAGCTGAGTTGTAAGGCTTTGGGCCTGAGGTGTAGGAACCAATTTGGGTTCTGAGATAGTGGAGAAGTTTGGCCGAATCTAGTACACTGCTAGATAGGCGAAGGGGGAAAGTGGATGTACCCATATCTTGGGGAACCACTATAAAACACTGTGTCTACTGTGCTGTGCTGTGATTGTTGCTGTGTATGCTGTGTGTTTGCTGTGATAGAATAGTTAGAAATCTGTGATATTAACTGTCTGCTGTCATTAAAGTTTAAAAAGGATTAGTTCACATATTCACCCCCTCCTCTAGGTGTTTAGGTACCATATCTTTCACACTTGTACTTAAACTTTGTTGAAGTTCGCTGAGTGTCGACATAGCCTCCTGGTGTCGACACTTTTGATGTTGACAAAGTTTCTCTGGGTGTCGACACTGCTTCTAAGTGTCGACACTGATTATGAAGACAATTCTTCACTGTGTGTCGACACTGCCTGTATGTGTCGACACATTTCTTCTGGTGTCGACTCTGCCTTCCTGGTGTCGACACAATTACTCCAAGTGTCGACACAGCTTCTCTAGGTGTCGACACAAGCCTTCTTAAATGTCGACACTTTTCTTCTAGGTGTCGACACATGGACTTAGAAACTTTTATGCTTTCCTTGCAATTACTTAACCTGCACAAATAAACTCAAAGCACATCAAATACACCTTGATGTATATCATTGAGTAGGGTGAGGCTTCTTCAAATCTGGTACATAAATTCCAATGTACCCAACAAGGGCTTCACCTGGCCAAGTAGAAATTTCGTTACCCTTGGCGCATATGTTGACGAAGCCGTAGCCGTGTATCGAATGTACACGCACGGATCCGGACGTCGCAGTATGAACTATGATCCTTTTTCTTGCTGTAGATCTTGATAGCAATAACCCTCTTCATGAGAAGCTCAGGCAACACTTGCTGGAGGCGGCCTAGACAGGAAAATAGGAGAGGTTGGGTTGTACTCCTCCTTGCGGCGGCCTGGACTGGGAGAGGTGGAGGGGGCTCGTGCAGCCCTCCTAGCCGGCGATGAGAGAGAAAAAAAGGGGGCGGGGGCGGCGTCGGGCTGTTGCTGTAGGCCGACGGGAGAGAAGAAGAGGGGGCAGCGGGCTGCTGCTATAGGCCGACGGGAGAGAAGAAAAGGGGGGCGTCGGGCTGCCCCTGCTGGCCGACGGGAGAGAGAAAAAGGGAGGGCCGGCAGCTGTGCTGCCCCTGCTGGCTGACGGGAGAGACAAAAATGGAGGGCTGACGGCTGTGCTGCCCCTGCTGGCCAACGGGAGAGAGAAAGAAGGGGGGCCGGCGGCTGCGCTGCCCCTGCTGGCCGACGGGAGAGAGAAAAAAGGAGGGCCGACGGCTATGCTACCCCTGCTGGCCGACGGGAGAGAGAAAAAGGGAGGGCCGGCAGCTGTGCTGCCCCTGCTGGCCAACGGGAGAGAGAAAGAAGGGGGCCGACGGTTGCGCTGCCCCTGCTGGCCGATGGGAGAGAGATAAAAGGAGGGCCGGCGGCTGTGCTCTCCATCTCTCCCTTGACCTGCCCTCTTCCCCTATCTTTTCCTATTTCTCTTTTTTATTTTTCTTCTTCTGCCCTCCCTGTACCGAGCCCATCCTCCACCTTCTATTTCTTTTTTTCTTTTGCTGTTGATTTGCTGTACCCCCTCTGTCCCGAGCCCATCCTCCCCCTTCTATTTCTTTTTATTTTTCTTCTTTATTCATATATATATATATATATATATATATATATATATATATATATATATATATATATATATATATATATATATATATATATATAGTATATATGTTATAATATAGAACCCTAATCCTTTTAAAGCCTTCACATGTAAAAATTTCGCGCGCATGCGCGGGCACTTACCGCTCATAGCATGCCCTGAGCCCGCCACTTGGGGAGGATCCCACTCGGCCGAGTACGGGGTTGCACAGACATCATATGAAGTCTCGTGGACATTAATATGGTGGCATCATATGAAGTCCCTAGCTCAAATCCTACCTCTTAAAGATCCAAATCCAGGTCACAAGTAATTCACAACATCTCCTCTGATAGCTAGAAATCTCACTTATATCATATGCCATAATTCAGATATCATGAACTTCTCATGAAAAAATAAACATTACAATAGTGTTATGGTTGTATTCACGCCTTTAAAAAGGTTAATATATGCAACATCAATCAACATCACCGAGTTGGGCCAATGACCACCACCCGACTTCAATCCAAATGCCTAACTTGAAATAAAAATCGAGTAATCTAATGCATTAATGTAAAGGTTACAATCTTATGCCCCAGAGGTTCGTAATGAACTCTAGTTACCTAGACATCTAATTAGAGGCACCAAATACCACAAAACAACCATTAAAATATTGAAAATAAAGAATACAAGCATGCATCCTAAAAATCAAGAAGAGATGGATTGTTACCTACTGTGATTTTCTTCCTTCCATTGAATCTTTGTAAGAGAGGGTGGATAAGGATCGCAGAAGATCAATCTATCCAATGTAGGCGATGATTTATCATTTGGAGTCGCGAAGCTTTAGGGCCTACTCATCTTCTTTCTCTAATCTCTCCTCCTCTCTTCTTTCCAAACCTTGGTGAGAGAGTGAAATGATGAAAATGAGGCATGTAAACCCTAACTCATGAGTATTTGAGCTCAGTATTTGATATTGGCCATTGATTCCAAAGTTCCCAAATTGAATACAAACATTTGGAGCATAAAAATGTTTATGTCGCTTGGTCGTGTACCACAATGTTGGGAATATTGCCCTCAATGTTCCTAGATTTGAAGAAGCATCACTTAAAATGCTAAGAGCATAATGTATTTGATGACATATCTACTTCATGTTTATGGAGGACACTTTACTGTTGACTCTAAAATAGGTTTAGAGCAAAATACTATACTGCTAAGTAGGTATAGCAGGGTCCACTATAATGTTGACATACCGTTGAGAATGAAGTCTCTACTCAATGATATCGTGGAGAAGAAGCTGAAAGAAGCAATTCTTAGCGCCAAGGCCGATATTGTTGAGAAAGAAGATTATACTCAACGTTACCAATGAAATGGGATACATATTATCATTGAGCCCATACAGGGTGGCAGGATTCAAAATTGGCACTGGCATATAAAGTAAGGATAGACTATTATATTCATGTCCATGCAGTTGACAAGACGTATTCCAGGACCATTACAGATGTAACACCTCCCCTGTAATGACCGTATAATATGGGTCCGGCTGGGGCCCCACAACATACAGACGCCACAACTTTAGCATTAAAAGATGATATTAACTATCCAATCTCAAAACTCAAAACCAAACAACAGCGAAAATAAAAAAACAAGACCAGAAGCTATCCACATATATGAGTATCGAAACTGCCTTAAGGCCTTACAATAAAAGAGAGTCCAAAACTCACATGATAAGATCAAGCATCAATATGCATGAGCACTCCTAAACTACCTCGACATGCAAGCTGGAAAACAAGAGCATCAAACATACAATGCCACAAAATAGAGCTAGTACGAAACTTGAAACACTTCATGAGGCTTAGGCCTTTTTGGCCGGCGAGATAGCTCCTGCTTGCGATCCTTGCCCTGTAAAAATTGTTTGTAACATGGGTCAGCAAAGGCTGACCTCAAACTGTATAACAAACACATCTCCTCCCGGCCGCCACTATCGGACCCTGGGGTACCCCTCCAACCTGCAAGTCAGCACTTCGCATACCATATACAAAACATGTAAAGCACTAAGAGAATAGGTTTGGATGTCTCAAACAACAAACACGTTTTCTATGTCGAGCATATAATTAAAAGGGGCCTACTATGCAGCATGTATGCAAGACTCGGGCTTCACCCAAGGTACCTGTTAGAAAGTAGAGAAAGGAAGCGAAAAGAAGAGAACAAGCCGAATAAACTTTTGAATAATCGAAATTTTATTATCCAAAAATGATAACTATTACAAAGGTATGCCCTCCCTTATATAGAATGGAGGAGAGAAGAGAGAATACAAATAAGAGATGTGAGACTAAAATTTACAAGCTAAGCGGACTGTACAAAGTAAACCGCACAGGCCGCGCGATTAGACAGAAGCACTAACCGCACGGCTTACAATAAGAGATGCAGAGAGGTCGCCTGTGAAGATTGCTTAGACCGCGCGGTTTACAAGTCGCCGAGTCAAACCGCCAGACCGCGCGGTCTCTAACCCGCCAAGACAGACCGCCCGGTCTCCAACTTCAACACTCCCCCTCAAGCTGGAGCATATATATCAATCATGCCCAGCTTGTCGCAAACATGCAGAAACGAGGCGGAGACTGACTTGGTGAAGATGTCGGCTAGCTCTTTATCAGATGTGACAAACAGAGTGCAAATCTGTTCTTTTAAAATCTCTTCACGAATGAAATGGCAGTCAACCTCAATGTGCTTTGTTCTTTCATGGAATACCGGATTTTTGGAGATGTATATGGCGGCCTTGTTATCACAGAACATAGGTAGAGGATGGTTGTACACCTCTCCTAAATCTAGCATGAGAGCCCGCAACCATTTCAACTCACAAGTGGTTGACGCCATACTGCGATACTCAGCTTCAGCACTGGACCTGGAGACAACAGACTGCTTTTTACTCTTCCAGCTCACCAGATTTCCCCCAACAAAGGTGCAAAAACCTGAGGTAGACTTGCGATCCCCTTTGTCATCAGCATAACTTGCATCTGAGTAGGCTTCAATCCTCAGATGACCATTCTTCTGAAACAGTAATCCTTTCCCAGGCGCTGCTTTGACATATTCCAAGATCCGCAAGGCGGACTGAAGATGACAATCCCTGGGCGCTTGCATGAATTGACTCACCTTGCCCACAGCATAAGAAATGTCGGGTCTGGTCACTGTGAGATATATGAGCTTACCAACCAGACGCCTGTATCGCGAACTATCTGAAAGAAGAGGCGAATCATCTGTCCAGGTTTTGTCCTCCCCAATAGCCATGGGACATCGGGCAGGTTTAGCTCCAGTCAATCCTGCCTCTTTTAAAAGATCAAGGGCATACTTACGCTGAGAGAGAACTAAGGAGTCGGGCTTCCGAGAGAGTTCGATCCCCAGAAAGTACTTTGGAGAGCCCATATCTTTAGTGATCAGATGTTGGCGAAGATGTAGCTTTGTCAGGGCTACCCCTTCCTGGTCATCGCCAGTGAGAAGAATATCATCGACGTATACAGCAAGAACAACCAGCCCAGAAGGAGTTTTGCGAATAAAGAGAGAGTGATCAGCAGAGCTTCGCACAAAACCAACAGCCGCCACAATACCGCTGAACTTGTCAAACCAAGCTCGAGGACTCTGCTTGAGGCCATAAATTGCCTTCTGCAGCCGGCATACTCGTGTCTCCCCCTGAGCAACATACCCAGGAGGTTGCTCCATGTAAACGGCCTCGTGAAGATCACCATAAAGGAAGGCATTCTTGACGTCCAGCTGAGAAATTGGCCAATCCCGATTGACGGCCACAGAGAGAAGAACCCGGATTGTGCTGAGACGAGCCACAGGGGAGAAGGTGTCAAAGTAATCAACCCCATAGGTCTGAGTAAAGCCCTTAGCCACAAGGCGAGCCTTATACCGATCCACAGTGCCGTCTGGGCTAAATTTGACCACAAAGACCCAGCGACAGCCAACAACATCAGTGCCAAAGGGAGGAGGAACAAGAGTCCAGGTACCCCGCTCAGTGAGGGTCGCCATTTCCTCATCCATGGCCATCTTCCAGTGAGGAATAGCAAGGGCCTCCTGATAGGAGCGGGGTGTGGCAGTGGCAGAGATAGCCAGTGCAAAGGCCCTGCGAGAAGGAGTAAGACGATCATAGGAAACAACAGCAGCAAGGGGGTGTAAGGTGCACGTCCGCACCCCTTTTCGAAGAGCTATAGGAAGATCCAGGTCAGCCGGGCCCGCGGCATCCGGAGCATCCGTGGTAGAGAAAGCTGGCCCGGGAGAAGAGAGCGACGGCAGCGGAGAGGAGGGAGAGGGTGGTGGAGAAGGGAGAGAGAGAGGTGGAGGAAGAGGAGGGGGTGGAGACGGTGTAGTGGTGGAGAGTGTAGGAGGAGACGAGGGAACGAAGGGAATGGCAGGAGAATCAGAAGCTGGGAGAAGAGGAGAAGAGGCATCCGAGAAGTAGGAGGTATTCTCGAAGAAGGTGACGTCAGCAGAGACGAACTGCTTACGAAGGACGGGATCAAAGCAACAGTAGCCTTTCTGAGTGGTGGAATACCCCAGAAAGACACATTTGGTGGAGCGAGGGGAGAGCTTATCACGGGTGGCAGAAGGGGAATGCACAAAGGCAGTGCATCCAAAGATTTGGAGAGGGAGATGAAACGGCTCCTTGCCCGGATACAAAATGGAGAACGGGGTTTGGCCATGGAGAACCGTGGAGGGAATGCGATTGATGAGGTAGCAGGCAAGGAGAACAGCATAGCCCCAATAGGAGCGAGGAACATGCATCTGGGTCATCAAGGTGCGAGCGACATCGAGCAGGTGTCGGTTTTTGCGTTCGGCTACACCATTTTGTTGTGAAGAATAGACACAACTAGTTTGATGAAGAATCCCATTTTGCATGCAGAATGTAGAGAAGTCACGACTGAGATATTCTGCGGCATTATCAGACCGAAAAACTTTGATAGAAACATCAAACTGAGTTTTGATCATGAGATAGAAGGATGTCCATACAGAGAATAATTCAGGAGCGATCTTTTAACAGATACACCCACGTACAGCGAGAGAAATCATCAATGAACGTGACAAAATAGGAACTACCCCGACCAATGGTAAGAGTAGGAGAAGGACCCCAGATGTCGGAGTGGATAAGATCAAACGGACGGGTAGAGCTACGAACGTGCTTTGGAGGGAAGGAGGAGCGGTGATGCTTGCCAAGCTGACAGGCCTCACAGTTGAGCGGAGGACTTTGAGGAGGAAGGTGGGGCAGAAGTTGACGAAGAAGACGGGGAGGAGCATGACCAAGGCGAAGATGCCATTGGAGAAGATCTGTGGAGGTGGAGGAGAAGGTGGAAAAAGCAGAAATGTTGTCGAGGAAGTATAAGCCGCCACTCTCAGTCCCAGTAGCAATCGTCCGTTGGGAGTCCGGATCCTGAAAAGAGCAAGAAGTAGAAGTAAATGTGACGGAACACTGTAATTGCTTGCAAAGAGATGTAACAGATAATAAGTTGCACGGGAACTGGGGCACATATAGAGTATCCGCCAAGTGAAGAGACGGGGTGACATGAACTATCCCTGTGCCATGAACAGATGATGAAGAGCCGTCAGCGAGAGTAACTGGGGGCAAGCGAGCATGTTTTTCTAGGAGAGAGAAACACGGGAGATGGCCGGTCATATGATTCGTAGCACCAGTGTCGATCAGCCATTTGCCCTGAGTAACAACGTGTGCACGACCAGAAGACGTGACAACCGAGGCGAAAGCCATGAAGGGAGGAAGAAGAAACTGCAGCGGTCTCGGTGACAGCACACCAGCGGCACGAAGGGCCACGACCAAGGTGCAGAGCACAAGCCGCGCGACTAAACCAGGAGGTCGCGGCGACTAACAAGAGAAGCGGCTAAGAGCGAAGAGGCGGAGAGGCCGCTCAAACAAGGAAGAATCCGCGTGAAACCGCGGCGGGAACAAAAGGGAAGAAGCCGCTTGAACACGAGAGGCTAGGATCCAGATCAAGGCACAGCGGGGAAGAAGTCGCGCGGACTGCAAAGGGCCGGGCGAACAAAAGAGAGGAGAAGAGCAGGTGACCGCGACCAAGATGCGGGTAAGAAAGGGACAACCCGCACGGTCAGGCAGATCACAGCAGTTGCGAGAATGCGGTCAAGGGCACAGCGGGGAAGAGGTCGCGCGGACTGAAAAGGCGAGCGAACAGAAGAGAGGAGAAGAGCAGGTGACCGCGACCAAGATGCGGGTAAGAAAGGAACAACCCGCACGGTCAGGCAGATCACAGCAGCAAACCGCGAGTGCAGAGACAACACACGCGGACAGAGACAGACCGCAGCGACTAGGAAGTCGGAGCGGCAGGAAAGAGCAAGGAGCGCGGCGACACGGAAACAGGTCGCTGCGACAAAGAGCAGGAGGAGAAGAGAAACAAGAAGAGCAAGCCGCGCAAACAGGCAGCGGACAGAAACAAGCCGCGCGGATAGAGACAAACCGCGCGGACAGAGGAGAAGGCAAGCCGCGAACAAGCCGCAGAACGCGGAAGACAAGCCGCGAACAACAGAGAGCGCACAGAATCAGGAGGAAAAGACCGTGTCCTCTGATACCATGTTAGAAAGTAGAGAAAGGAAGCGAAAAGAAGAGAACAAGCCGAATAAACTTTTGAATAATCGAAATTTTATTATCCAAAAATGATAACTATTACAAAGGTATGCCCTCCCTTATATAGAATGGAGGAGAGAAGAGAGAATACAAATAAGAGATGTGAGACTAAAATTTACAAGCTAAGCGGACTGTACAAAGTAAACCGCACAGGCCGCGCGATTAGACAGAAGCACTAACCGCACGGCTTACAATAAGAGATGCAGAGAGGTCGCCTGTGAAGATTGCTTAGACCGCGCGGTTTACAAGTCGCCGAGTCAAACCGCCAGACCGCGCGGTCTCTAACCCGCCAAGACAGACCGCCCGGTCTCCAACTTCAACAGTACCTTATCGCATATGCAACTAGCACAACATCAAAACATCTGGGTACTCCCAGTTTCTCCATTGGCGTTAAGCCGCAAACAAGAGGGTACCGCAATACCCTTAATGACATACAAGCCCCCACACGGAACTCTTGCCAAGGCCCCACCCTCTCATGGTTCTTAGACCCGGGCTTGCCTGCAAGCTCTGACTTCTCACGTCAGGATTCCGTCTCACACACTGACCGATTCTACGAACCCTTACTGGACCCCACCCTCTCATGGCCTCATTTCCCGGGCTTGCCCCATGCTTGGCGTTCTCGTCAGTCTCACAGAAGGGGACTAGTCTCGCCGGGACACTCTCCCCATATGACTTGCACATCAAGGGATAGCGAGCCGACCACGGAGACAAATCCGCACCATAGCATATCACAATCCATAATGATTCCCACAATAATCCATCATTTGTACTGCAACGTCCCCGCGCACCAAGAAAAACATCTACTGCCAATGCGAAGCTAACCTTGTCCACGAAGGAAACCATCTACCGCCATTGCGGAGATAACCTTATCTGGTTCCGGCTACACATACTTACTCAAGAAAAGGGGGAAAACACAAACATCACAAACGGCATCTTGCCGCAATGGATTTCTACAAAATCCTTAAGGCTCGCTATGCAAGATCACCTAGTTAGACTAAAAGTCGCGACTACGACTTCACCCACAATGCCTAATCCACTAACTGAGCGGATCTCTAATGCAAAATCATGCCGGGGACGGACTCAATCGACCCGGAGGTTCCTCTTGAACCATGGCGAACCAAACCCCTCTCATTTGAGAGATTTGGTGCCCAAAAGCTTGAAAGAAAAGATGCTAAGCACGCATCCTAAAAACCAAGATGAGAAGTGTCATTACCTTATGACCCCTCTTCCTAGCCATGGAAACTTAGCCGGATGAAAACCATCACAACGGACTTGCCTCCGCGGATGTGGACTCGGCTCGTGATTTCTGACTCTGAAGCTTCTCTGGCAGCCGGATCTCTACTCCTCTTTCTTCTTTGCTCTCCCTTCTCTCTAAAACATTAGAAAGAGAAACTTGAAGAAGAATGAGGGTGTCAAACCCTATTCCAGGACATAACACAGCCAGGACAGCCCTGAACCCTCAGATCCTAAAAGAAGGAAATGAACGACCACAATTCGCACTTAAAACTAAAATTCCTGGGCCGAACACGGTTTGAGACACGCCCGTGTCCAAGGATGTGTGCCTTAATCGACGCCGAAACCATCGCACCTAGAAAAGGACACGAGCTCTGAACACGTCTGTGTCAAAGTTGACATGCCCATGTCACGTAGAACACGCCCGTGTGCCTGGGTGTGTTCCTCCATCGACACAGGACCAAACACAACCCGAGGATAACATGGGCACTCAACACGCCTGTGTCACATTTGACACGCCCGTGTCATTCACGAACACACCAGGGCTCCAGGCCGTGTTTATCCCCTCGCATGGCCCGACTAACAACCCGAGCAGGACACGGCCTGGGACACGCCCGTGTCTCAGGCCATGTTCGTCCTCTCGACGATCGTTGAGCACATTTTCGTCGACCATGCGAAAATTGTCGAACCCGAACATGACACAGCCATGGACATGTCCGTGTCCAAGGCCGTGTTCACTGTCTCGACACTTCATCGAGCTCAGTTTGTCGACCACCTGTGTTCTTCTTTGAACCCGAGGACCACACGGCCATGGACACGCCCGTGTCCTAGGCCGTGTGACCCTTGCCAAGACCGAAACTTGGCTCTGAACGCTGTCCGTCCCTCTTTTGAATTTTGGGGCGTTACAACTCTCTCCCCCTTAAAAGAAATTTCGTCCCGAAAATACAGAAAGTAAAAGGCACATAAAACTTAAATGATACCTGAATGTAAAAACTCTGGATACTCCTCCAGTATGGTCTGTTCTCACTCCCGAGAGAGCTCCTCACGACCGCAGTTGTCCTATGAGACTTTTACGAGTTTGACCTCTTTGTTCCGCAATTGCCGAATTTCTGAATCCTCTATAGCAACTGGACGAACTCACGTTCTCAAGTCCTCTTTTATCGACACTGATGCCGATTCGATCACCACACTAGCCTCTACTAAGGCTTTCCTCAAGACAGAGACATGGAATATGTCGTGTAATCCACTCAGCTCTGCGGACAATGCCAACCGGTACGCTGCTTCTCCTACCAGTTCTATAACCTCTAAAGATCCCAAAAACCTTGGACTCAACTTCTTGAGTCGACGGATGCGCAAAAAGCCTTTGAAAAGCTTGATCTTTAGATAGACCCAGTCTCCTACAATGAACTCCAGTTTCCGGTGGCGAGCATTAACATATCTTGCTTGCCGATCTTAATCCACCTTCATATATTCTTGAATGGTTCGCACCAACTCACATTCATCAGCAACCACTTCTTTTCTCAAACGTTTGGTGTCTCCCGCCTCTGTCCAAGACATCGGTGTTCGACACCGCCTCCCATACAAAGCTTCGTATGGCGCCATCTTGATACTTGCTTGGTAACTATTGTTATAAGCGAACTCTACCATGAAGAGGTGATCCTCCCAGTTCTTGCCGAAATCAAGAATGCACATTCTCAGCATATCCTCCATAGTACGGTTTGTTCTTTCGGTTTGCCCGTCAGTTTGAGGATGGAAAGCCGTACTGAACTTTAGCTTCGTACCCAGACTCTTCTGAACCAACCTCCAGTCCTTGGACGTGAAACGTCCATCGTGATCACTAACTATACTCTTAGGAATCCCATGTAGTCACACAATGTTGCGAACATACAACTCTACCAGTGTTTCCGCGCTGTCCTCCTTCCGATTTGGGATGAAGTGAGCCACTTTGGTTAAGCGATCCACAATCACCTAAATCGCGTCGTTACCCTACTGCGATCTAGGTAACCCATGCACAAAGTCCATGGAGATGTCATCGAATTTCCACTCGGGATTGGAAGAGGCTTCAGGAACTCGCCCGACTTCTGACACTCGGCCTTCTCCAAGACACACGTTTGGCATCGATTCACGTACAAAGCTATGTCCTGCTTCAGTCTAGGACACCAAAAGGATTTCTTCATATCCAGGTACATCTTTGTACTACCCGGGTGAATCGAGTACTTTGTGAAGTGAGCCTCAAACATCAACTCCTCACGGAGCTTGCCGAACTACAGTACACAAATCCTTTCGTCCTTCCTCAGGATCCCATCAATCAACTCCCAGGCACTGCTCTCGCCCTTTTGAGCTTCCACCACGTAAGGCTGAAACTCCACATCCAAACGAGTCTCTTCCTGAATACGATCAGAAAAATTGTTCTGCATTTCAATCTAGTTCAACCGAGCCACACTAGACTCGCCCCTTGCTATGCACTCTAAGACGAGGGACTCCCAGTCCAGCACCAACCGCTCATCATGAGCTTCGATCTAATTCCCTTGTCCCGAGTATTTTCTACTCAAGGCATCTGCCACCACATTGGCTTTGCCTAGCGTATACTGAATCTCCACCTCGTAGTCTCCAAGGAAATCGACCCACCTGCGCTGCCGTATATTCAAGTCCTTCTGATCTAGGAGATACTTCAGGCTTTTGTGATCCGTGAAGATCTCCACCTTCGCACCATAAACATAGTGCCGCCACAATTTCAATGCGAAAATTACCACCGCCAAATCCAAGTCATGGACAGGGTAATTCCTCTCATGAGGCTTCAGCTGGCTAGACCCATAGGCTATCACACTGCCATGTTGCACCAATATGCAACCCAAACTGCATCCCAATTCGTCACTGAAAATTAGAAATCCTTCGGTTCCTTTCGATAGACTTAGGAGTGGAGCCGTCATCAGCCTTTCCTTCAGTGTCTCAAATTCCTGACTGCACTCCTGAGTCCACACAAATTTCTGATCCTTACGAGTTAGTGACGTGAGGGGTAGAGCTATCCGCGAAAAGTTTTCTACGAATCTTCTATAGTACCCGGTTAGTCCAAGAAAAATTCGGACTTCTGCCACGATTCTCAAGATCAGCCAATCTCTGATGGCTTCCACTTTTGTTGGATCTACCGCCTCCCCATCCCCACTAATCACATGGCCCAAAAATGCCACCTTCTCTAACCGGAACTCGCACTTTGAGAAATTTGCATAAAGCTGGTTCTCTCTCAATACTTGCAAGACTACTCTCAAGTGAGTCTCATGCTTCATTTCCGATTTGGAGTACACCATAATGTCATCAATAAAGACAACTACAAAAGAGTACAAGTATTTCTGAAATACTCGATTCATTAGATCCATGAATACGGATGATGCTTTCGTCAGCCCGAATGGCATCACCGAGAACTCAAAGTGACCATATCTCATATCAAATGCTGTCTTGGGTATGTCCTCATCTCGAATTCGCAACTGATAGTATCCTGACTTCAAGTCCAACTTTGAATACACTATCGACCCTGCCATCTGGTCAAACAGGTCGTCTATCCGAGGAATCAGATACTTATTCTTGACAGTCAATTTATTCAACTCTTTGTAGTCTATGCACAATTGCATACTACCATCTTTCTTCTTCACGAACAACACAGGAGCACTCCACGGTGAAGAACTGGGTCTGATATACCCCTGCTCCAATAGTTCCTGCAACTGCACCATGAGTTCGGCCAACTCCTTTGGTGCCATCCTAAACGGAGGAAGTGACACCGGCCTAGCCTCTGGCACTATCTCAATCAAGAAATCAATCTCCTATCGAGGAGGCGCTCTAGGAAGTTCATCCGGAAACACATCCTTGAACTCTGCCACTACGGGCACTTCCCCAAGTGATAACTTGGAAATGCGAACCTCTAATAATGCTACAAGGGCTACTCCCCCTGGTTAACTGCCTGCACCAACTGCATGGCCGAAATCAGGGAACCGGCCACTCCATTAAGGCCCTCAAACTTGACTTCTGTCTGCCCTTCGCTTCTTATGGTCACCACCTTGGATAGGCAATCAATACTGGCACGCTGCTCTGCTAGCCAGTTCATTCCCAATATCACATCAAACTCAAGCAACGGTAGGACCGTTGCTATCAACACGAAGTCAACTCCGCCTAGCTTCCAACAAATGCGCCCTTTTTCCCCAGTGGTCATGGATGAACCATTGGGCATGCGCACCTTCAGCTCTACGTCGTCCGAGAATGACTCAACTCCAATTCTCCGGATGAAGCTTTCCGCAACAAAAGAGTGCGACGCTCCCGTATCAAACAATACCATAGCGGGGTATCCGGAAACTAACACAAATCCTAAAATATGGACATCAAAAATAACGGTCTGAAAGTATGAAGCATAAGGTTAAACTTAAATTTCCTCATACTTATCACCACATCGGGTTGGCGGATCGCTTCCTGCTGTCCAAGGTTGTAAGCCCTTGGTTGCACCGGTTGGAACCGAGAAGCACTAGACTCTGCCATCTTCCCTTTCTCTGCGGCACTGGGGCCGGAGCGCACAGTCTGCTCCTGCCTTGCCTCCTGCTCCGCACCTCCTTGATTACAAAAACGAGCAATGTGCCCCACCTTACCACAATTGAAGCACGTCGGTGGTCCCTTAGATTGAGACCCTCCGTATGTCCATTTGCTTTTCTCACCAGACTTGAATGGGTGGTGCTTTTTCCTCCACCTATTCCCTTCAGACTTTCCTTGGGATTGAGGAGGCTTCCCTTCCCCTTGCTTAGGTGCAAAACCCTTACGACATTGGCTTCGCTCTAGATCACTCTCCAACGTCCTGGCAGCCTCAACCAACTCATTGAAACCAGTTCTCTTCATGACGATAAGGGGTTGCCTTAGATTCTCTCTCAGGCCCGGTAGAAGAGGTTATCCCTCTCTTCATCATCTGCCATTGTCATTCCTACATACCGACCCAACCGAGTGAAGTCCTGTACATACTCGTACACCATCTTGTCCCGCTGCACCAAATGAAGAAACTATCTTTGGAGGGCCAACCTTGTCGAAACAGGAATGTACTTTTTCAGGAAAGCATTTCCAAACTCTTCCATGCACGGGGTGCATCCAGAAACTGGCGGCCGCTATGGCTCACCCACCACAACTTTGCGTCTCCCTCCAACATGAAGGCCACAAACTCAGATTTCTTCTCCTCTGGCGTCTCTACCGCCCTCAGAAGCTCTTGCATCCGTGCCCACCAATCCTCCACATCAGTCGGAGTACCGACTCCCTTGAACGTTGGAGGGTGGAAGCTCAGAAAATACTTCATCTGCCGGTCTCCATGCCTGACAACCACCCTTTCGGCCAATGGCTCTTCTCGTCTGGCTTCTCCTCCCGGCACGGCCATCGCCGTATCTGGGGTAGCATGAGTTGCTACCTGAGCAACAGGGGTTACTACTTGAGCTGTCGCTGTAGCTTGGGCTGCCACCATTGCTTCTGCAGGCATGCGATTGAAGTTGGCCGGGTTTACACCCATGCCCAAAGGACCCTGAGTAGTGGCGCTGCTCGCCGAAAGCTCTTCTTGTGGTCTCGACGTACCCGCCTCATTGCTTGTACTCTTAAGAAAAGCAAGGAAACAAGGAATCCGTCTCTTAATCGCAAGGCTCAAACATAAGGACACTCATGGTCCCGTGTTACTCCTATGTGGATAACTTCTATACGCGATCCGATTATGTTGAATCGACTGCCCCAACTAACCTTGGACGACACTTGACGCTGATACCAAATTATAACACCTCCCCTGTAATGACCGTATAATATGGGTCCGGCCGGGGCTCCATAACATACAGATGCCACAGCTTTAGCATTAAAATATGATATTAACTACCTAATTTCAAAACTAAAAACCAGAAAACAGCGGAAACAACAAAGAAGACCAGACGTTATCCACATATATGAGTATCAAAACGACCTTAAGGCCTTACAACAAAAGAGAGTCCAAAACTCACATGATAAGATCAAGCATCAATGTGCATGAGCACTCCTAAACTACCTCGGCATGCAAGCCGTAAAACAAGAGCATCAAACATACAATGCCACAAAATAGAGCTAGTACGAAACTTGAAACACTTCTTAAGTCTTAGGCCTTTTTGGCCGGCGAGCTAGATCCTGCTTGCTATCCTTGCCCTGTAAAAATTGGTTGTAACGTGGGTCAGCAAAAGCTGACCTCAAACTATGTAACAAACACATCTCCTCCCGGCCGCCCCTAACGGACCCCGGGGTAACCCTCCAACCTGTAAGTCAGCACTTCGCATACCATATACAAAACATGTAAAGCACTAAGAGAACAGGTTTGGATGTCTCAAACAACAAACACATTTTCTATGTTGAGCATATAATAAAAAGGGGCATACTATGCAGCATGTATGGAAGACCCGGGCTTCACCCAAGGCACCCTATCACGTATGCAACTAGCACAACATCAAAACATCTAGGTACTCCCAATTTCCCCATTGGCGTTAAGCCACAAACAAGAGGGTACTGTAATACCCTTAACGACATACAAGCTGCCACACGGAACACTTGCCAAGGACCCACCCGCTCATGGTTCTTAGACCCGGGCTTACCTGCAAGCTCTGACTTCTCCTGTCAAGATTCCGTCACACACACTGACCGATTCAAAGAACCCTTGCTGGACCCCACCCGCTCATGGCCTTATTGCCCGGGCTTGCCCCATGCTTGGCGTTCTCGTCAGTCTCACAGAAGGGGACTAGTCTCGCTAGGACACTCTCCCCACATGACTTGCACGTCACGGGATAGCCAGCCGACCACAGAGACAAAGTCGCGCCTTAACACATCACAATCCATAATCATTCCCACCCTAATCCATCATTTGTAGTGTAACGTCCCCGCACACCAAGGATAACATCTACCGCCAATGCGGAGCTAACCTTGTCCACTAAGGAAACCATCTACCGCCATTGCGGAGCTAACCATGTCCGTTTCCGGCTACACATATTCACTCGAGAAAAGGGGGAAAACACAAACTTCACAAACGACATATTACCGCAACGAATTTCTACAAAATCCTTAAGGTTCGCTATGCAACATCACCGAGTCGGACTAATTGTCGCGACTACGGCTTTACCCACAATGCCTAGTCCACTAACGGAGCGGATCTCTAATGCAAAATCATACCAGAGACGGACTCAATCGACACAGAGGTTCCTCTTGAACCATTGCGACCCAAACCCCTCTCATTTGAGAGATTTGGTGCCCAAAAGCTTGAAAGAAAAGATGCTAAGCACGCATCCTAAAAAACAAGAGGAGAAGTGTCGTTACCTTACGACCCCTCTTCCTAGCCAGGGAAACTAAGCCGGATCAAAACCACCGCAACAGACATGCCTCCGCTGATCTGGACTCGGCTCGCGATTTGGGACTCCAAAGCTTCTCCGACAGCCGGATCTCTACTCCTCTTTCTTCCTTGCTCTCCCTTCTCTCTAAAACCTTAGAAAGATAAACTTGAAGAAGAATAAGGGTGTAAAACCCTATTCCAGGACATAACACAGCCAGGACAGCCCTGAACCCTCAGATCCTAAAATAAGGAAACGAACGGCCACGATTCACACTTAAAACCAAAATTCTAGGGCCGAACACGGCTTGAGACACGCCCGTGTCCAAGGCCAATCGACGCCGAAACCCTCGTACCCAGAAAAGGACACGTGCTCTGAACATGCCCGTGTCAAAGTTGACACGCCCGTGTCACGCAGTACTTGCCCGTGTGCCTTAGCTGTTAAATTTTCTCAACGTGGTCAGCAAGATAGCCCAAACGCCAAATTAATATCTTCAGAACTACCCCGTTCGCACGTTGAACCAGCGGAAACCAAGGACTAGAGGTACAAAGATAAATCACAACAAACAATGGAAGCACAAGCATGTCTATTATTCATTCACTTCTTTACAATACGAGGCATACATAGCGAGACATGATTTCGCTAGTATAACAGCTGAAAAACAGAAGCACCAAAAAACAAGCCGGGCGGACAGCACCCGAGTCCGCCGAGACCGCGAGGTCGCCGAGGTCGCCGAGGTCGCCGAAGCCGCCCGAACTAAGCTGCCATCCGCCGAATACTACGGAGTCCGTCGAAGCCGCGAGGCCGCGCGGACACACCGTTATTCACCTCCTGCTGAACCCGAACTGAGGAACACCCCTACCCGCCTGAAGCCGGCGGACAGGTTATTGAAGCTGGAAAAGTTGAAACAGAACTGACAAGCCTCAGAGCGACCTCCTGCTGAGTCCGCAGATACCGCACACTTCCAAGCACTTGACCGAAGTCACAGCCAAACTCCTGGCTCCTTGAAGTTATCCGCGCGACCTGCACACAGCAAACCGTCAGCCTGAAACAATCCGTGCGGACTGGCAAACACAGACCGCTGCACTTCGCACACCCCAACTTACTGTTCACTCAAGTTCCTTTAGATGTGCCAGGGGGGTCCTATTTATAGGCCGGGTGAGGAGTGTGGTCACCTCCCAAGAGATAGCGACACCGCCCTAGCCCGCGCGAATACAAACCACCGTCCGCTGAGTCCGCGAGGACTTAGCCGGTCACCAAGGAAAACCGCCAGGAGCAAGGCAACCATTGACAAACCCTCTCCAGTCCGCCTAAGCTAAGCGGACAAGGCATCAGCCTGCAAAGCTCCAACCGCTTCAGGACAGCAAACCCCCTTCAATGGCTGTCCGCACCAACCCGAGGCAGTCCGTAAGACACACACCTCAATCCGCCACGTCCATGACCAAAGGCAGCTAAAGACAGACCGCCCGGTCACAGCAGACTCGGCGGATATGGCGGACACACTGAACTCGGCACCAAGTGTGACCAAGCCCAAAACCATAAGGGGCTAATGCGAGCTTGGCGGACGCAAAACTCCAGTCCTCCAAAACACCACAGCGCAGACCGCCACAGTCCGCGAGCTCCTCGCACTCCTGCCTTATCACAGCGGTCTAATCCCGGACTCCAAAACCAGGCCGCCACAACGATCTCCACAGCAACTCGCCTGCTGTGCCACCAGAGCTCGACAAGGCCTCAGCCAAGCTCTAAGCTTAGTCCGCAACAGCCAATACCGCGGACACATCAGTCCGCAAGCTTCCCGCGGACAAGAGCCAACCCGCCTTTCAGCACAAGCTTGCACCAGCGACCACTGAGCAAAGCACCAGTCCGCAAGCCTCTCTATCCGCAGATACCAGGCCGCACCAAACCACGGACTCCATACAACAACCCGCTCAGAACACAGCCGGCTTCCACCAGACTTTTCACCAGGCCGCAAACCTCAGTCCGCCCAGTCCGCCCAGTCCGCCAAGGCTGTCCGCCACAGGCCGCGCGGCCTGTCCCGTCACCCACTTCCACTTCACAAATTTCAACACTCCCCCTTGAAGTGAGAAGTGGTGACCAAGCCCAGCAAGCTGCGCAAGCATTCAAAGGGCCCCTTCGACAGTGGCTTCGTGAAGATGTCAGCAAGATTATCCTCACTCCGAACATGCCCGACCAGCAGAGACCCCTCCAACACCTTCTCCCTGATGAAGTGGTGATCAATCTCTATATGCTTGGTCCTGGCGTGGCACACTGGATTGCTAACCAGTTTGAGAGCACTCTCATTGTCACCCCGGAGTAAAGTAAGCCCTTGCACTTCTTCATGAACATCCTCTATAAGCCTCCTCAACCAAACGGCTTCCCGAGCAGCCAAGGCCGAAGCCTTATACTCCACCTCCGTGGTTGAAACCGACACTGAGTCCTGCTTCTTGCTACACCACGAGATGCTAGCTGATCCGCAAGTGAACACATAACCTGAAGTAGACCTTCGATCATCCGAATCACCGCCATAGTCAGCATCCGTGCACCCGAGCAACGCAACCTCCGCGTCCCTTCTATAGAGGAGTCCCATGTCAGAAGAAGCCTTGACATACTTCAGAATTCCCTTTGCTGCCACTAGATGAGATTTCCTTGGTTCAGCCATATACCGACTTACTCGGCCAACAACATAAGCGATATCCGGCCTTGTAATCGTCAGGTATATCAAGCTCCCAACAAGAGCCCTGAACACCAAGGGATCATGAATAACCCTTCCCTCATCTCGTCGAAGCTTCAGCCCAGATTCCAGTGGAGTAGAGCACTTCTTCCCTTCGCCCATGCCAAACCGCTTCACAATCCGATCAGCATACCCTTTCTGGCTAATGAGAACCCCGCACTCCTTCCTCTCCACTTCCAGACCAAGAAAGTGATGCAACTCTCCCAAGTCTTTCATCTCGAAGCATATAGCAAGCTCTGCCCTGAGCCTTGCTACTTCCTCCTCCGAGTTCCCTGTGATGATCATGTCATCCACATACAGCAGGACCAAGACTCTTAGCTCTCCCTTCTTCTTGACGAACAAGCTTGAATCCGAGTTAGAAGCCAGGTATCCACAGAATTGCAAGTACTCTGCAATCTTCCCATACCACGCTCGAGGAGCTTGCTTCAACCCATAGAGAGCCTTCCTGAGTTTGCAGACATAGTCCGGATGCTTCTCAGAGACAAAACCAAGCGGCTGATCCATGAAGATGTCCTTGTCAATTTCTCCGTAAAGAAAGGCATTCTTCACATCGAGTTGCCACAACCTCCATCCCTTGCTAGCAGCCAAGGCGATCACCACTCTTACAGAAGTCATCTTCGTAACTGGACTGAATGTCTCCTCATAGTCTTCTCCATACTGCTGTGAGAATCCTCTAGCGACCAGGCGAGCCTTGAACCGATCAATGCTCCCATCAGCCTTCTTCTTCAACTTATACACCCACTTGCAAGTAACCGGAGTAACGCCATCAACCTTGGGCACAAGGTCCCAGGTTTCATTCTTCTTCAGAGCATCAATCTCTTCCTTCATGGCATCATCCCACTCCTTCACTCTAGTGGCCTCGTTGAAGTTTGCAGGCTCTCGCTCATCCAGAGGACCTACAAAGAAACAGGAGACAAAGCTCACTGCATTCCCATCACAGTACCGAGCCGGTGGCTTAACCACCCTCTTCGATCTCCGAAGACACGGCTCCTTGCTCACGGCTTCCGTTGCTTCTTCAGGCTCCACTCCTACCTGGGGCAAGCATTGAGCAGTGCTCCCCCTGCTTCCTGAGCCAGAAGGCTCAGCCTCGGAGTTCGAAGCAACAGGAGCTGCTGGTGAAACAGCAAGCTCCTCTTCCAAGCCTTCAGCAGCTTCCACCGGTGCTTCATCATCCTTGCTACTTCCGGTTAGCTCCACCGAGCCACCTCCATATGACGTCAGCTCGTCGAAGACAACGTCTCTTGACACCATGAACTTCTTCGTCACAGGGTCCATGTACTTCCATCCCTTCTTCCGCTCATCATAGCCAACAAAGACAAGTTTCCTTGCCTTCGCATCCAGCTTTGTCCGTGAAGCATCCGGGACATGCACGTAGCAAGTTGAACCGAACACCCTAAGGTGTTCAACACTCGGCTTCTCCTTCAGCAACAGCTCAATAGGAGTCTTCATGTTGATAGGGCTGAGTGGCATCCGGTTGATAACATAAGCAGCACAAGACATTCCCTCCGCCCAAAAGGACCTTGGGATATCTTTCGCATGCAGCCAGCATTTGCAGGTTTCCGTCAAATGACGGATCTTCTGCTCCGCTACCCCATTTTGTTATGGAGTGTGAGCACAAGTAAGCTCCCGTTGGATCCCGTGCTTCCTGTAGAAGTTAGAAAACTCGGAACAGACAAACTCCCCCCCGTTATCAGTTCTAAACTTCTTAATCCGCAAGCCAAGCCGGCCTTCTACCAACTCCTTGAACTCCACGAACAACCGGAAGGCTTCCGACTTCTCCTTTAAGAAGTACACCCAAGTATACCTTGAGTAGTCATCAACCAAGACAAGCATGTATTTGCTTCCACCAAGGCTGGCAGTAACAGTCGGTCCCATCAGGTCGCCATGAATACACTCCAATGGTTTCTTGCTCCTTGTTTGTGATTTATCAAACGGAAGGCGATGTGCCTTACCGTATTGACAGCCCGTACAAACATGCCCATCACCAAAGGAGGACAACTTCGGCAACCCCCTCACCAGACTTCTACTCGCAATTGCCTTTAGCTTGTCCATGCCAACATGCCCCAGCCTCTCATGCCAGATAGCCGCACTATCATTGGCCCTCATTCTATCAACATAAGCACTGGTGGAAAGAACATACAAGCTCTTCACCCTTCTCCCAACATGAGCAACATCAGCCTTCACCGCTGATACGTTGCGAAGGAACCTCACGTCTGTTGGCCCAAACAGAACGTGATACCTAGCGTCCACCGCATTGGTCACCGAGAAGAGGTTCTTCTTCATGCCCGGTACGTGATACACACTCCTTAACGTAAGTGGCCCCTGATCACTACCCAATGACACGACCCCCTCTTTCTCTACTGCATAAACAGTATTATCAGCAGTGATAATAGCTTCATTACCTGAGTAAGCCTGCATGGAGGTGAACTTCGATTTGTCTCCGGTGAGGTGATGACCACACCCGGAGTCCACGATCCACTCGCCGTTGAAGTCCTCAGCAGACAAGGCCCGGACACAAGTGCCCGTCAAGAAAGCTCCGCCCCATTCTGCTTCTTCACTTCTCGAACAAGCTTCCTCCTTTCCCGCAGCATGCCCAGGCTGCAGTTTGACCTTGCAGTCCCGCTTGAAGTGCCCACGCTGATGACACCGGTAGCACTTCAGATTCTTCTTCCAGTCCTTAGGAGCATTGCTCCTCTCCGGCGGATATGAAGTTGAAGTCTCCTTCTCAACAGCGGCCTGCACCTTCGTCTTCTTCCCTTCCCATCCTTTCTTCTTTCCTAAGAAGAGAGCTTCGCTGCCTTCCTGATTCAGGTTCACTCCAGCCATCTGCCTTGCTAAGCTCTCCTGCGAGGCAAGCAGATTCTCCAGCTCCAGCAACGACGGCTGAGTAGACCACCCTTGAACAGATGTGACAAAGGCCACATACTCCTTCCGCAAGCCGCGGATAATGTGCCTTTTCATCTTTGCCTCAGAGATAGGCTCATCAGGATCCAGTGCCGACAGCTCAGCACACAAGCTCTTCATCTTTAAGAAGTACCTGGAAATGGAAAGGTCTCCCTTAGTTGCCCTGGCCAACTCATTCTCCAGGAACTGAAGCCGCGCCACATTCTTCCTATTGAACAACTCATCAATGGTTGTCCAAATATCAGCAGCCGACTCACATCCAATGATGTGATCAAACAGTTCCGGAGAGACAGCACTCTTTAGAACGAACTCCGCCTTAGCATTTGTTCTTCTCCAGAGCCTCACCTGCTCAGCAGTACCGAAAGCAGCAGTGACTTCCTGCCTGTCGTCTCCACCAACAACATCCCACAACTCCTCGCCAAGAAGATAACTCGTCATGCACGACTTCCACTTCTTGAAGTTAGTCGGTGTTAAGAGTTCAATGCCCAGACCTCTTGCTAAGCTCCCTTCCATTGCAACACCTGTTGGCAACGTTTCAGCAGCTCCGAGCAACAACACAGGTTGATCACCACTCAATCACAGAGTAACAACACTGGCTGACTTCCGCTCACGCAACTGAACCTCAGCAACCTCGCTCTGATACCATGTTAAATTTTCTCAACGTGGTCAGCAAGATAGCCCAAACGCCAAATTAATATCTTCGGAACTACCCAGTTCGCACGTTGAACCAGCGGAAACCAAGGACTAGAGGTACAAAGATAAATCACAACAAACAATGGAAGCACAAGCAGATCTATTATTCATTCACTTCTTTACAATGCGAGGCATACATAGCGAGACATGATTTCGCTAGTATAACAGCTGAAAAAAAGAAGCACCAAAAAACAAGCCGGGCGGACAGCACCCGAGTCCGCCGAGACCGCGAGGTCGCCGAAGCCGCCCGAACTAAGCTGCAATCCGCCGAATACCACGGAGTCCGCCGAAGCCGCGAGGCCGCGCGGACACACCGTTATTCGCCTCCTGCTGAACCCGAACTGAGGAACACCCCTACCCGCCTGAAGCCGGCGGACAGGTTATTGAAGCTGGCAAAGTTGAAACAGAACTGACAAGCCGCAGAGCGACCTCCTGCTGAGTCCGCAGAGACCGCACACTTCCAAGCACTTGACCGAAGTCACAGCCAAACTCCTGGCTCCTTGAAGTTATCCGCGCGACCTGCACACAACAAACCGTCAGCCTGAAACAATCCGTGCGGACTGGCAAACACAGACCGCTGCACTTCGCACACCCCAACTTACTGTTCACTCAAGTTCCTTTAGATGTGCCAGGGGGTCCTATTTATAGGCCGGGTGAGGAGTGTGGTCACCGCCCAAGAGATAGCGACACCGCCCAGCCCTCGCGAATACAAACCACCATCCACTGAGTCCGCAAGGACTTAGCCGGTCACCAAGGAAAACCGCCAGGAGCAAGGCAACCATTGACGAACCCTCTCCAGTCTGCCTAAGCTAAGCGGACAAGGCATCAGCCCGCAAAGCTCCAACCGCTTCAGGACAGCAAACCCCCTTCAATGGCTGTCTGCACCAACCCGAGGCAGTCCGCAAGACACACACCTCAATCCGCCACGTCCACGACCAAAGGCAGCTAAAGACAGACCGCCCGGTCACAGCGGACTCGGCGGATACGGCGGACACACTGAACTCGGCACCAAGTGTGACCAAGCCCAAAACCATAAGGGGCTAATGCGAGCTTGGCGGACGCAAAACTCCAGTCCGCCAAAACACCACAGCGCAGACCGCCACAGTCCGCGAGCTCCTCGCACTCCTGCCTTATCACAGCGGTCTAATCCCGGACTCCAAAACCAGGCCGCCACAACGATCTCCACAACAACTCGCCTGCTGTGCCACCAGAGCTCGACAAGGCCTCAGCCAAGCTCTAAGCTTAGTCCGCAACAGCCAATACCGCGGACACATCAGTCCGCAAGCTTCCCGCGGACAAGAGCCAACCCGCCTTTCAGCACAAGCTTGCACCAACGACCACTGAGCAAAGCACCAGTTCGCAAGCCTCTCTATCCGCAGATACCAGGCCGCACCAAACCGCGGACTCCATGCAACAACCCGCTCAGAACACAGCCGGCTTCCACCAGACTTTTCACCAGGCCGCAAACCTCAGTCCGCCCAGTCCGCCCAGTCCGCCAAGGCTGTCCGCCACAGGCCGCGCGGCCTGTCCCGTCACCCACTTCCACTTCACAAATTTCAACATTAGCGTGTTCCTCCATCGACACAGGACCAACCACAACCCGAGGAGAACACGGGTACTCAACACGCCCGTGTCACATTTGACACGCCCGTGTCACATTTGACATGCCCGTGTCATTCACGAACATGCCTGGGCTCCAGGCCGTATTTATCCCCTCACACGACCCGACTAACAACCCGAGCAGGACACGGCCTGGGACACGGCCGTGTCTCAGGCCGTGTTCGTCCTCTCGACGATTGTCGAGCACATTTTCGTTGACCATGCAAAAATTGTGAAACCCGAACACGACACGGCCATGGAAACGCTCGTGTCCAAGGCCGTGTTCACTGTCTCGACACTTCGTCGAGCTCATTTGTCGACCACGCGAGTTCTTCGTCGAACCCGAGCACCACACGACCATGGATACGCCCGTGTCCTACGCTGTGTGACCCTTGCCAAGACCCAAACTTGGCTCTGAACGCTGTCTATCTCTCTTTCGAATTTTGGGGCGTTACAACCCGACCGAGTGATGTCGTTAATCGTAAAACATAAAGAGGCGCATTGGAAGAAAGCAAGTTCATCCTAATTATGTTTAGAAGAAGAAAGAAGAGTCAATAATCTGATTGTTGGGTATTGTATGCACAATAGCCCTGATTTGAAGAAGTGTCCCTTGAACTAAGTTGAATTGAGGGTTTATTTGATTTTAGTTTCAGTTGTGTGTGATGCAGGTTTTCATTGCTAAGTAAAAACCATTTTAAGGTTATAATGGGTCTTCAAACACAGTTCTGTGCAATATATCCTTCATTGTATAGAGCATTGTGTGGACTCATGTGTAATCTCTCTAATAGAGTGTACTTCATCTAGCATCACAAAGGATATGGACATTCGGAAGTTGTAGACTCTGTCTAAGGAAAATTTGTCGAGTGATCACATGAGTTCTCATTAAAATCGTTGAGTACTCATATAACCACTCATAGAATTTGTCGAGTGATCTCAGGAGTAATTGAGAGATCACTGAGAACTGCTGACCAGAACGATTAAGTATAATTCGTCGAGTACTCAATAGAATTCGTCGAGTACATGTATGAGTTCTTATTGAATTCATTGAGTCCTCTCGAGAAGTCAACTGAACTTCAGAGAAATTTTGTGTCAGGCGGTTCTAAGTATAATTCGTCGAGATGACAAGTAAATTCGTCGAGATGACAAGTAAATTCGTAGAGTAATCTCGAGAGCTTTCAGTTAATTCATCAAAAGTTCTCATGTAATCTTAACTTCTCACACAAGTTCTTTCCAAGTAATTTTGACGAGTTCGTCGAGTAGTTTGGAGAGTATACGTAATATCTCGACGAATTGTACTTAATAAATTTCCTTTCAGCATCATTCTCGTTTTCCACGGCTTTGCAAATTTAGGGTTTTCTCCATGTACAGTACACGTGGACAGTAGACCTTTGTTCAAAATCAAGCTGTTGGTGAGGAATCGTTTATAAATAGTCTTGGATTATTTCAGAAGACCTAGAATCACAATTCAAAATGAAATTCTATTCATGATCTTATTGCAAAAAAGGATCGGGATTTCAATTCAAGTTTCATGAAGAATGTTATCACCGACTCTCTCCTGATATGTGATTCATCTTGGAAAGAAAGAACTCAATTGATCTCAAGATTTTAGATTTATATTCGTTCAAAGATCAATCATTTCTCAGATCCGACTCATGCAGAAAATTTAGATTCTTCTTCTTCTTTCAGTCAGAACTTTCAAACAACGAAGAACCATTTTTAGGATCTGAGAAAAAGGAGTTCTCTTTTCAAACAATATTTTTCTTATTACTTTGTAGGAAGATTGTTCTTCCAAGTTTCTTTTGTAGATCCTTGTTGAAGGATCGAGTGTAGGGAAAGTTGTTCTCCGAGTTTGTAGGAGTGGAAGTCTCCGAGTTGTAAAATTATTATTAATCTGAGATTTTGGTGAGGTAGCTGGGTTTATCCCAAAGTGCTAGATAGGCGAGGTGGGACAGTGGACGTACCCAATTTGGGAACCACTATAAATCTTTGTGTTTGTGTTGTGTTTATTTTCTCTTTCTTTGCGCTATATTTTTAGTCAATTTTTATTTTGCTAAAAGCATCAGGATTTACCTATTCACCCCCTCTAGGTGATTTAGGTTAACAACTAGATACGTTTAATTGGTATCAGCGGCAGGTTCTTTGTTAAAAGGCTAACATCTTGAACAGATCTTGATATAGTTATTAAAAGAGAAATGGACAGGAGCAGGGATTTGCCCTCGATAAAGTTGTCGGTATTCACCAAGGAGAATTTCCCCATGTGGAAGAAAATGGTAAAATTATTCACGGAAGCTTCTGACCCCAGAATATTCATCATTGTTGAAGCAGGCAAGCATGTTCTCATGACTCTGTCAACCATTGATCCAAATCTGATGGTTCCTAAAAGAATAATGGATTTGAACAAAGATGAGATAACACTCGTTGTTCTGGACAAGAAGGCAAAAAACATCATTGTGAGTGTGGCAGACGATTCTATGTTGAAAAACTTAATCTACTGTAAGTCTACCAATAAGATGTGGCAATCTCTAATTGTTCTCATGGAAGGAACGGAAGAAGTAAGGGATGATCAGAAATCTTTATTAAACCAGGAATATGAAGCTTTCAAGCAAGACAAGAAGGATACTATTGCTGACTGCTACGAGAATTTTTTCAAGATCGTCAACAGCCTAAGAAATTATGGTCAAGAGTTTACCAATAGTGAGCTTAATGAGAAATTCCTGAGATCCCTAATGAAAGAATGAGATACCAAGGTTATTGTTATCAGGGAATTTGGCAAAATGGCTGCAATGGAGCCACATATCTTGTTCGGGAAGCTGCTATCCGATGAGCTAAAACTCAATATCAGGAAAGCAGAAGAAGAGGGAAGTAAGGCGTCAGCCAGAGATAGATCTGTTGAACTAAAGGCTGAAGGTATAAGAAAATGGTGAGTTGTGTCACCAGCTAGTACACTGGCCTCAGTTGAATATGAAGATTTAGAGTCAAGTTCCTCTAATTTAGAACTGTCTGATGGAGATTTATCCTTAATCTCTAGACAATTTAAGTTGTTGCTCAGTAAGAGGAGGCAAATAAAGAATTAGCCCTCCTCATCTGATAATAGAAGAGAACGACGTGATGGTGATCATCACAAGAGAAGTTTGAACATGAAGAAGAAAGGGTCAAAGAAAGATGAGAAGAGATTTTTCAAAGGAAAGAAGAAAGAAGAAAAGATCTTCATCGTAATGAAGTCAAAGACTCTAAGCGATAGTGACTCAAGTGAGTCTAGCTCAGATGAAGAAGCCTACTTCAGGCTTATGGCACACTCAGACGAGGATAACGTTAACTCCAAAAATAATGGGCAGGTAAATTTTCACACTCCCCTATCTGATTCTGATGCAGACTCTAACGGTCATGAAGATCACCTCTCTGAGGATGAGTTAGACTTAATGATGTAGTATCGAGCACTACTGAAGGGATTTGACAAATGCTGCAAGGTAGTAATATCTCAGGCTAGAGAGATTGTATCTCTCAAGACATTGGAATCTAAACTGAGGGAGGAAATTAAAAGATTGACTCCCCTCAGAGAAGAAATCCAATCCTTGAAAGAGGAACTAAAGTGCTATGCTGAGTTGATAAGTCTGAGAGTAAAGGCAATAGATGAGCTGGAAGAGAAGTTATTGATTGAAAGAAAGCTTGTTGAAAGCTTCTCGAAACCAAAGGCTATTCTTCCTATCATCGATGTATTTACAGCCTCTAAGACTAGTGGTGGTTGATATAGGGCTCCTAGAAATAGAAAGAGGGATCCTTAAGGTCAATCAGTATTCAAGAAGGTAATCCGTCCTACCAATCAATATGACCTTGAAACATCCTCTGGTCATTTTACTAGGAGAACGCATGTTGTCTCTAACAAAATTAACCAAGGGTGGAGCCATCACAGAAATCTCGAAACAAGTGCTCTCAAGGCACCTTATAAAGAGATTGTTCTGAAGAACTATGGTTCATTTGTTCATAGGCTGAAGGAGAAGAAAGCACCTAAAGGAAAGCAAGTTGCTAAGCAGCCACATGAGACAATGACACTTACCACTTGTTGTTATCATGAGGCTTCTACTTCTAGATCAACATCTCCTGCTTGACCTCCCGCTCAAATGGTAAAGTAGGAGAAGAAAAGAAGGTACAACAAGTTTGACTGTTGGTGTTGCGACAAGATTGGTCACTTCGTCATAGATTGCTTGTATAATCTGGTTGAGTATAAGACACCACGAGTTAACAATGCTAGAATTACCCCTCGCAATGTTAACATTCCCAATTGTGTTAATCTAACAAGAAACCAAGGACCCATATCTTTTTGGGTTCCTAAGGGAAATTAATCTGTGGATGCAGGTATGTCCAAAGGCCAACCAAAATCCTATTTGGTACTTAAACAGTGGATGTTCCTGGTATATGACCGGAATAAAAAGCCTACTACAAGAGTATATATCAGTAAAATACAGTCCAAAGGTTATCATTGGGGGCTCTGACAGAGGAATCATAAAAAGCTACAGTATGATTACCAACGGTATAGTCTCTTTCACATACATGGCTTATGTTAAAGGATTATAACATAATCTCATAAGCATAAGTCAATTATGTGACAAAGTGTATACGGTTGAGTTCTGCAAGGACAAGTATCTGATAAAAACTTCTAATAAATTAGAAACTATTTTAACAGGCACTCTGAGTAGAAATATTTTGTCTTAATTTTCTTTTTTTGGAGTCTTCTACACCAGTGTGCTTTTTGGCAAAAGATAGTGCATCTCTTTATGATCAATGACACAAGATACTAGCGCATATTAATTTCCAAACCATAAATATGTCATTTTCTCACAACATAGTCGTAATGCACCCAATATTAAGTGCATTAAAGAGAGACCTTGTCATGCATGCCAATAGAGAAAGCAAACAAGAGCTACCTTTAAAAGCATTATCTCCAAAGATTCTTCCAGATGTCTCTATCTGATCCATATGGACTTATTTGATCCCTTGCCAGTACGCAGTTTAGGAGGTAATATTGGATCGTGAGGCACCCTTAGGGGGGGGGGGTGAATAAGGGTTAACAATCTTTCTTTTCTAAATTAGAGTTCACTTGATAAACTAAGTGGAGAAATCAAAACTAATTTTTCATAAATAAAATTAAACACTTAGAAATGTATATAAATGAAAATGACAGTATTTTATTTCAAAGGCAACAAAGATGAATACAATGTATCTCTATAAAGCTAGAGATTAAGGCTTATGAAAGTTAGTTAACTTTTGATTTCGCTGTTCCTTCTACAAGAACTGGCAGGCTAAAACAAATCTCTCCCTAGAGCTTGCTACTAGCCTCCCCTAGATATAACCACGATCTATATGTTGCACACAAGGTAGTGATTACTCCCTAAGCCTCTCAAGGACTTGGACACCACTCACAAGGCTGTAATTCTCTCCTAATCCACGCAAGGACTTAGACAACATACACAAGGCAGTGATATTCTCCCTCAATTTCAATGAATAAAAAGAATAAAAACAAATTGTAAACTTCAAAATTAAAACTTCCTCTAAATGACGCGCTGAAGATGCCGATGAATCCTTACCAAGGTTGCTTCAAATGTCGTGTACGAGTCATCGATCTTTCGCGCTTGAAACTTCTTGGGAGAATGTAGTAATTCTGGTTACTAGAGCTCTCTAGAACAGTTGCATGGGAAGGAACACTCCAGAATATGTAATTCTTAATCTCCACAGAAAATTGAACCGCTTATATATTTTAGAAATATCGCCCGGTGACATCGGATATCGCCTATCGACGATATCCTATCCTGTTGACATGTGTCCCACATATTCCTGATTTTTGCATTTCAGATTGATCATGGTCAAATGTAGGCTATCAATTGGCGATATCAATATTGTCGGGTGACATCGACAACTTCCCGCCATGTGGAGAAATCTGGCACTTAGGCGTTGAGTGCGTTGAGTTCGCTCAATGCCATTCACTGTTCAATCCACTGTCTCCTGGTGGCGATACCCAATATTGCCTGACAATATCTCTTGAGCTCCTCTGTTCTGACCTGAATCAAAACCCAAATGCTATTAGTGTTAGACCTGTGATATCTATACATCATAAACACCATATGATCAAATACAAATGAGATTTGTTATTAGCAAACCAAGAAGCATGGAATGCATGCTCAAACAATCTCCCCCCTTTTGATAATAACAAATCCATTTAGAAAGAAATCATGAATGATTTATAAAGTGTTAGAAAATATGACTAGCAAGACTAAGCATTTGTTTGTGCACAAAACTCCTCTTGGATGCAACACTCCCCCTACATGTGTACTCCCCCTAAAGCTAAGCAGATTGAACCAATGTATGTTATTTTAATATATTAAAATCAATCCTGATTATGAATGGTTTCTCATTAAATTCTCCCCATTTTGGTATTTTCAAAAGAAATAACAGGGCGATTGCAGAAGCAACATAGGAAAAATGACAAATGAAGAAACAAGTATAGAACAGGTGAAATAATGTATAGTAATGAAGAGTGGAAGTGAACACTAATATTGTCAACTTTCATACATTTATATCATTTAAACATACTCTAGTGAAGATAATGTAGAATCATTTGTGGTCCAATTCTCATGAGAAGAAATTTTAGAGAAGATAATGCTGTGTATATGTGAGATTTAGAGGAAAAACACATATGTAGAATCCTTATAAATATATGAACACGTTGAATGTGAAAAAATAATGAAAGTCCACCTAGTGTCAACAAAGTTCACCTATGGGGGGGGGGAATAGGTGACGAGCAATGCTTTTGCGGAATTTACGAATGTACCTGCACAATAAAAATAAAAAGCACATCACACAGAATACACAGGCAATTTATAGTGGTTCCCCGACTTGGGTACATCCACTTTCCCCCTTCGACCTATCTCCCAACAAGGGACAACTCGGTCTCTTCTCCAACAGGATTGAAATCCAATCCTTGCACTATCGGAAGGAACCCTTCCACACGTAGGAGTCAACACTCCCACAAACCGGGTTGCACCCAACCCTTATAACATGGAACAATCGTTCCTTTACAACAAAGGTAAAATAGAATGTACACGAGATACAAACTTCGTTTGGAGACTACGGTGTTCCTCTTCGTTCGACGACGTGTTCATGAAGTCAACGAAGAGTCTACAACCTTGGTCTTTCTTGGAAAGCATCTCCCCGGAACCGGCGGCGTCAAGACGAGCGGCGGCTTGCTTCGGGATCGGCGGCTATGATGATGAGCGGCTGCTGAACTTAGAGATCCAATCTTCGTAGCGAAGCTAGCTTGGTCTTCCAACGGTCACACGAGGATCGGTCGTCTCGATCGATTCGGACGGGGAAGTTCTTCCCGATCAACAAATCGAGAGACAAGAGATCTCTTGATAGACGCGTGAGACTCAAAGCTTGGCTAAGCTTCTGTCGCCGGAGATCAAGAGGAAACACGATCAACAGCGGCGTCCAAATAGCGCGAGCGGCGACGACGGCGGAGGAGCGATTTCGCGATTTTAGGGTTTTCTCTTGCTCGGCTTCTTTCTGTCTGGTATTCCGTTCAAAATACCCGTATATATATACTGTAGACGCCTTCAAAAACGACCGTTGCGGGACCCACAAGCAGAATCCCTAAGTCCCGGTCCAGAACCTTAACAGCGGCAGAATCCAGTTCAGGAAGTTCCAGAAAAACGCCCAAGTCAAAATCGGTGAGAATCGAAAGTGATTCTCGCCGAGTCGCCGAGAATCAAAGGTGATTCTCGACGATTCGGCGAGAATCAAAGATGATTCTCGTCGAATTTGCCTTGGTTGCACGCACTGCTTTAGGCCAGGTCGAGACGGTGAGAATCAACTAGTGATTCTCGTCGATTTGGTGATTCTTACTTAGAAGCAGAGGTGCTCGCTTAGAAGAGGCTGAAACGAGTTCGGCGAGAATCAACCACTGATTCTCGATGAATCGGCGAGAATCCCTTTGTGATTCTTGCCGAATCGGCGAGAATCACTTGGTGATTCTCGTCGATTTACACTTAGACGAATTTTCGTCTTTCCACCCAAGAGCTGCTCCTCGACCCATCCGTGCTCCTTGTCTTCTCTTGCATAAACACGGCCCTGTACTTGAAAGTAAGTGCACTCCAATAAAGAGAGTACACGTAGGCTAACACACTGATCTGCTCAACGAGGGATTACGTCGTGCAGACCCGTGTATATTGACCTACTGCACCATGACATTGGTGTGCACTTAGCGTGGAAGAACTGAAAGCACAACTTAAAAGATTTTATCAAATACATTGTCTATTGACCTTAGCTTGTCCAGGGGCTTCTTCAAATCAGGTACATTGTGGATACAATGCCCAACTATCTCCCCCTATTTGAAGAAGCCTAAACCCTACAAGCTAAGGTGAATAGAGCAAATGGGAATGAAAACCATAAACTTAAAAGTGAGTTGAGTGGGTTATCCATTACCAATACCAATTTCTTGGACGCAAGCTTGGAGCCACCTTAGCCTTAGCCGAGAGGGTAATCTCCCCCTTATCGGCTTCTGCAAATCGGGGTCGGTAGCATTTGACCCCTTGCTCCCCCTTAGTTCTTGCGTCTGTGCGCACACTTGAGTTCCTTGCTCCCGCTCAGATTGTGCATGAGCCTGGAGCTTCTGTAGTCTTCATTCCTCATAATTGAGCATCCCCAATTCAGTCTTGAAAAGATTGAACTTGGCCTCGTCTAAGGGCTTTGTGAATATATCAACAATCTGCTTGTCCGTGGGAACATAACAGAGAGAGATGTCCTTGTTCTCCACGTGCTCCCGAATGAAGTGGTAGCGCACTTCAATATGCTTCGTTCTGCTGTGCGATATAGGATTGTTGGCAATTGCAATTGCACTGGAGGAGTCGCAGTACATTGGAACTTCCTTGAACTGAAGGTCGTAGTCGGCTAACTGGTTTCTGATCCATAGTAGTTGTGCGCAACAGCTTCCTGCTGAAATGTACTCAGACTCTGCTGTGGAGGTAGCTACACAATTCTGTTTCTTGCTGTTCCAAGAGATAAGTCTCCTGCCGAGGAATTGACACGTCCCGGAGGTGCTTTTCCTGTCATCCCTACTTCCTGCAAAATCAGCATCTGAAAAACCTATTAGCTCGACATCATTGTTTCTCGGGTACCACAAGCCAAGATTGGGAGTACCTTTAAGGTATCTTAGAATTCGCTTTGCAGCGACATAGTGAGATTCCTTAGTGTTCACCTGATATCTGACACAGACACATGTGGAGAACATGATATCCGGTCTACTGGCAGTAAGGTAGAGCAGGGTTCCAATGATGCTTTTGTATTTGGTTTCATCGAAAGGTTTACCTTTCTCATCCTTATCCAGAGACATGGTGGATCCCATTGGAGTCCTCATAGAGGTTGCACTCTCCATACCGAATTTCTTAAGTAGTTCATTTGTGAACTTCGTCTGAGAGATGAAGATTCCATCCTCAGACTGTTTCACTTGAAGTCCTAAGAAATACTTGAGCTCTCCCATACTGCTCATTTCAAACTTTCCATGCATAAGTTTAGAAAACGTTTTGCAAAGATTGTTGTCCGTTGAGCCGAAAATTATGTCATCGACATAGATTTGCACCAGCAAAATCTTGTCTTTGACTTCCCTGAGAAACAATGTTTTATCTATTTTACCTCTAGAGAACTTGTTCTCAAGAAGAAAACTAGATAAAGTCTCATACCAAGCTCGTGGAGCTTGTTTCAACCCATATAAGGCTTTATTAAGAAAATAAACATGATTAGGATATGTAGGATCGACAAAACCTGGGGGTTGAGCGACGTATACTTCCTCTTTCAGGTCTCCGTTCAAGAATGTTGATTTCACATCCATTTGATAGACTGTGAATCCTTTGTGTGAAGCATATGCCAGGAACAATCTGATTGCCTCGAGCCTTGCTACTGGTGCGAAGGTCTGGTCGAAGTCAATCCCCTCTTCCTGTCTGTAACCTTGAGCCACCAGCCTTGCCATGTTCTTTATGATGACACCATGTTCATCCAGCTTGTTTCTGAAGATCCACTTGGTGCCAATAACATTCTGCTTGTATGGTCTGGGAACTAGGGTCCAAACGTTGCAACGTTCGAATTGATGTAGTTCATCTTGCATGGCCAGAATCCATGCCGCATCCTTGTTCGCCTCGTCGAACTTCTTTGGCTCAACCTGTGACAGGAAGCTAAGATGCAATACTTCGTTAATAGTACCTCTTCGAGTTTTGACACCGACACGAGGATCTCCGATGATCTGATCTCTAGGATGATCCCTCACGTGCCGGAGCTCTAGAAGTCTGGCGTCTGGAGCTTCAACTACTTCTTGGGCTTCTCTTTCTTCCAAGAGATTTGTTCCATTTTGATCTTCAACATTTTCAGATGACGTGGAGGTGGAGACTTTGACGTACTTAGGAGTGTCATCTTTAGCGGTCTCATCCAGACTCAGCTGTTCCAGTCGTGCACCTGCATCTTCAAGAATACCACTGGAAGAGTTGCTGTTAAGCAAACTTCCTTCATCAAATACAACATTTATTGATTCTTCTACCACTAGGGTTTTCTTATTGAAGACCCTATATGCCCGACTGTGGGAACTATAGCCCATGAATATGCCTTCGAAGCATTTTTCACCAAATTTAGTACGCGGGTACTTCCCATTATTCAGTACATAGCATCTGCAACCAAAAATCCTCAAGTAGGACATGGTTGGTTTCCTGCCTTTCAGTAGCTCGTAAGGCATCTTACAATGATGCTTGTTGATCAATGCTCGGTTTTGTACATGACAAGCTGTATTGACAGCCTCTACCCAGAAGTATTCCAGTAGAGAAGCGTCTTTCAACATTGTCATGCAGGCTTCAATGAGAGTTTCATTTCTCCTCTCCGCAACTCCATTTTGCTGAGGAGTGCGCAGGGAGGAAAACTCATGAAAGATACCTTGTTCTTCACAAAACTCTGTCATAGCACCAGATTCGAATTCTGTTCCATGGTCACTTCTGATTTTGACCACAGAGCAGTTAAATTTGTTCTGAACCTGCTTGACAAAACTAGTGAAGATGTCAAACGTATCTGACTTTCGTTTCAAAAAGAACACCCAAGTAAACCGATAATGATCATCAACTATCACCAGCGTATAGGACTTGCCTCCCAAGCTATGAACTTGCATTGGACCAAACAAGTCCATATGTAAAAGGTAAAGACATCGGGAAGAGTCTTTGTCTGCAATGCTCTTAAAGGTAGCCCGAGTCTGTTTGCCCATCTGGCATGTAGGACAGGGGCTATCTTTGATGCACTTGATACTGGGAGCATCCCTTACTAAGTTCTTAGAAAACAACATACTAATTGTCTTGAAATTAATATGTGCCAATCTCTTGTGCCATTGTTCACACAGAGATGCACTGCCTGTTGCTACAAGGCATACGGGGGTAGAGGAATCTAAACTGAGAAAATCTAAGCAGAAGATATTTCTGCTCCTAATGCCTGATAATACCGTCTCAGAAGAGGTACGTGAAATTATCAGACATTTATCCTTGCAGAACTTAACGTCATAACCTTTATCACATAACTGACTTACACTGATCAGGTTATGATTTAACCCTTCAACATAAGCCACGTCGGTGATAGTGATTATACCGTTGGAAATCATACCGTAACCTCTGGTGACTCCTCGATCTGACCCTCCAAAGATGACTTTGGGTCCATTCTCGACTGGAGTGTAATCACGCAGCAGGCTTCTTGTCCCAGTCATATGCCGGGAGCATCCACTGTCCAAATACCAGATCGGCGTTTTGGTGGCCTTTGGATATACCTGCAAAACAAAATTAATTTACCTTAGGAACCCAATCGAACTTGGGTCCTAGATTCCTGGTTAGCACACTCCCCCTCGGTTGGTTAACCCTACGAGTGGTCAGCCTCGCATTGCTAACATGGGGAGTCTCGTAATGCCTTGGATTAAACCAACAATCCACGGCAAAGTGACCGACTTTGCCACAGCACCAACAGTCGAATCTGTTATACCTCTTCCTAGGCTCCTGCCTTACCCTGGGAATGGTGGGTACAGCTGGGGCCTTGGATCTGGAGGAGGAGGCCTCATGGTGACAGCAGTCACATGACTTCGTCACCTTCTGTATAACAGGCTTGGCTTTTGGTGCCTGCTTTCCATTATGGCTGCTGGAGAACAGACCATAATTGCCCATGTGGATTTCCTCATAAACTGCCTTGAAGGCACTCTCACCGAAGTTCCGGGGAAAGGTCCAACCGTCATATCAGCTCTTTGGCTTTGCAACCGAGGGCCGGAAATGATGGCCAAATGTTGACTCAAAGTCATGTTGGTTGCAAGGAAAGCCAGGCTTTCTGAACGCAACAGGACTAAGCGGAGCATTTCCCTTTTCATCAGCAGAGGCCTTCTTGGCGGCCTTATTCTTCCTCTGGTTCCTGTTTCTCCTGGAGGAGGAACCAGATACCCCTACATGCCCCAAGCCAGCTCCTTTGGCCTGAGCAGAGAAGGTATCAACAATTGGAAGAACTGTTTTTGGCATAGAGAAGCTCTTGACGATCTTCCTTTCTGCCGCAAGTTGTTCTTCCAACTTGTCGACTTCCTCCTGCTTAAGATCAAGGAGCTTCAGAGACTCTGAATGCTTTGAGGTCAGGTCAAGGTGCTCCTGTCGGAGAGAGATCAAACTGGTGACCTCTTCCCTTAGGGAAACACACTCACCCTTAAGGAATTTTACTTCCTTTTTCTCAGCCTTCAATCTCTTTCGGCACTCCTCGAAAGTGTTGAGCAGAAGCTCATACTTCTCGAGGAGCTCAGCTTCACGGGCCGAAAGGCTATCCTCAGGTTCATCATCCTGAGACTCAGGATCAGAGTCGGAGTCGGAGAGAGGGGTGTGAGCTTTTACCTTCCCAGTAAACGGGGGGCATTCTCCTTCTGAGTCAGAGCGACCCACCAGCCCGAAGTAGGCTTCCTCATCATCACTGGAGTCTGAGGAATCAGACTCACTCAGTGTCTTTGGCTTTTGGCGATGTAGCTCCGCTCCTTCTTCTTATCTCTAGAGGATTTGTGCTCCTCTTCTTTCCCTTTTTCTCTCTTGCCTTGATAGCAGTCGGCCACGACGTGTCCTGGCTTATTGCATCCAAAGCAAATAATGTCAGCGGAGCGATGTTTGTTCGGTCTAGATGCATACCTGTCAGAAGAATAATTTTTCTTCTGATGCCTGGAGGAGGAGCCGTCTCTCTTTCTTTGATTCCTCATCTTGAGGAACTTCTTGAACTCTCGAGTGATGAGGGAGAAATCCTCCTCCGACAGCTCTGAGCTGGAGGAGCATGGCTCGGAGTCCTCCTCCTCATCCTTTTTCCTGGCACGGTATGAAACCGCACCCTTGCCTTTTCTGGAGTGACTGGCTTTTAGAGCCACAGTCTTTTCTTTGGCTGCTGCCTTCTCTGCTTCTTCTTCTGCTTTTCTGGTGTTCAGCTGAAGCTCATAGGACATCAGCTTTCCAAACAGAATTTGTGGATCAGTTTCTGCTAGTCTGCCAAATTCTCTGATGGCGCAGATCTTTGTGTCCCATTCCTTAGTAAGGGACCTAAGAAATTTATCATTGAGTTCACCATTAGTGAACACTCTTCCGTAGCCCTTGAGGGCGTTGACAATCTTTAGGAAGTTCTCGTAGGTGACTCCGATCTCTTCCTTAGGCCCTTGTCTGAAGGCCTCATATTTTTGGTTCAGGAGGGATCTCCGATCATCCCTCACTTCATCCGTGCCCTCCATTAGGATGATCAGGCACTGCCAGATCTCCTGTGCTGTCCTGCAGTTGCTGAAGTTTTGCATCATTGAGTCATCAACTGCGCTGACCAGAATGTTTCGTGCCTTCTTGTCAAGTCCCACTAGCACCATCACGTCCTTATCCATTTCAGAAAGTGTCTTCGGCACCTTCTTGGTGGGATCAATGGTGGAGGCCTTAGTGGGGACATAAGGTCCCTCCTCCACGATCATGAAGAGTTGAGGATCAACTGCTTCCATGTAGAACCTGATCCTTTCCTTCTAGATAGGAAAGTTGAGCCTGGTGCACACTGGGATCTTGCCGGAGAACTTGAGCCCGTCCATAGTAGATGTTTGTCTTCTTCTTGACACTAGGGGCATGATTCAACTCAAGGTATTAACCTTTTTGATGAGCAACCTCCCTCTGATACCACTTGAAAGTCCACCTAGTGTCAACAAAGTTCACCTATGGGGGGGGGGGAATAGGTGACGAGCAATGCTTTTGCGGAATTTACGAATGTACCTGCACAATAAAAATAAAAAGCACAGCACACAGAATACACAGGCAATTTATAGTGGTTCCCCGACTTGGGTACATCCACTTTCCCCCTTCGACCTATCTCCCAACAAGGGACGACTCGATCTCTTCTCCAACAGGATTGAAATCCAATCCTTGCACTATCGGAAGGAACCCTTCCACACGTAGGATTCAACACTCCCACAAACGGGTTGCACCCAACCCTTACAACACGGAACAATCATTCCTTTACAACAAAGGTAAAATAGAATGTACACGAGATACAAACTTCGTTTGGAGACTACGGTGTTCCTCTTCGTTCGACGACGTGTTCGTGAAGTCAACGAAGAGTCTACAACCTTGGTCTTTCTTGGAAAGGATCTCCCCGGAACCGGCGACGTCAAGACGAGCGGAGGCTTGCTTCGGGATCGGCGGCTATGATGATGAGCGGCTGCTGAACTTAGAGATCCAATCTTCGTAGCGAAGCTAGCTTGGTCTTCCAACAGTCACACGAGGATCGGTCGTCTAGATCGATTCGGACGGGGAAGTTCTTCCCGATCAACAAAGCGAGAGACAAGAGATCTCTTGATAGACGCGTGAGACTCAAAGCTTGACTAAGCTTCTGTTGCTGGAGATCGAGAGGAAACGCGATCAACAGCGGCGTCCAAATAGCGCGAGCGGCGACGGCGGCGGAGGAGCGATTTCGCGATTTTAGGGTTTTCTCTTGCTCGGCTTCTTTCTGTCTGGTATTCCGTTCAAAATACCCGTATATATATACTGTAGACGCCTTCAAAAATGACCGTTGCGGCACCCACAAGCAGAATCCCTAAGTCCCGGTCCAGAACCTTAACAGCGGCAGAATCCGGTTCAGGAAGTTCCAAAAAAACGCCCAAGTCAAAATCGGTGAGAATCGAAAGTGATTCTCGCCGAGTCGCCGAGAATCAAAGGTGACTCTCGACGATTCGGCGAGAATCAAAGATGATTCTTGTCGAATTTTCCTTGGTTGCACGCACTGCTTTAGGCCAGGTCGAGACGGTGAGAATCAACTAGTGATTCTCGACGATTCGACGAGAATCACTAGTGATTCTCGCCGAATCGGCGAGAATCACTTGGCGATTCTCGTCGATTCTTACTTAGAAGCAGAGGTGCTCGCTTAGAAGAGGCTGGAACGAGTTCGGCGAGAATCAACCACTGATTCTCGACGAATCGGCGAGAATCCCTTTATGATTCTCGCCGAATCGGCGAGAATCACTTGATGATTCTCGTCGATTTACACTTAGACGAATTTTCGTCTTTCCACCCAAGAGCTGCTCCTCGACCCATCCGTGCTCCTTGTCTTCTCTTGCATAAACACGGCCCTGTACTTGAAAGTAAGTGCACTCCAATAGAGAGAGTACACGTAGGCCAACACACTGATCTGCTCAACGAGGGATTACGTCGTGCAGACCCGTGTATATTGACCTACTGCACCCTGACATTGGTGTGCACTTAGCGTGGAAGAACTGCAAGCACAACTTAAAAGATTTTATCAAATACATTGTCTATTGACCTTAGCTTGTCCAGGGGCTTCTTCAAATCAGGTACATTGTGGATACAATACCCAACAAATAACATAATATAGAAATATACATAACAAGCTATACATCTATCCAATAAGTCAGAGCACAAAGATTTAATTAATATCCATATAAAGGTTTCACAAGATACTTTACAGTTCCTTCCATGGTGCTCAACCTCATAATTCTTATTAAGACTTATCAGGAGGGTAAGTAGTGCTTGGTGGAGGTTCCTTGTCAGCTGTTTTTTTATTGTTTTATTTTGCAACACATCAACAAAGATGTGGAATTCTTTATTGTTAGATGAACATTTTTTTTCATTTGGCCTGGCAAAGGATTCTGAATTCACTTGTGTGACCATATAGGACAATCAAATATGAATTGTGCAAAGAAAACAAGAATAAAGTAAGATGTGGAATAAAGTCATTTAGAGGGAGATCGTAGATCCACTTGTTTGGAGAAGAGTTTTCATAGATTGAAGATTTTTTAATATCTATTGTTTTACAAGTAGATTTTAAAAAAAATCATGGTTTTAGAGAAAACGATGATGAATAGTGTTTGTGAAATTTTGGATGAATTTGATTATGAAAATCGGGAAGATCTTGAAATTTTTTTCAGATCCGGTATGTAGGAATGATATGTGCAGAAATTTCATATCGAAATCAAGTATGTCTCGAATTTCGATGTCGTCTGGCAACAGTGAGTGTCCCCCGACGACATTGGTGATTTCTGCATTTTAATGTTTGTCTTATAATTTCAGGTATGGCGTCCAGCTCAAAGGCTAGCAGAAGTACTGGCAATGATACATACTCAGCATACCAAACCAATCCTGGTATTGAAAATACGAATATCGGTGTTGGGAAAGGTGTGGAATTCGACCCAGTTCGACACGCACATATTCACGACCTTCTAGCTATGGCAGGTATAATGTCTGTCATTATACCAGATACAGTCTCGTCAGTACTGATTAGGGAGTTTTATAACCATTTAAGAGACCCTAACTTTATAGAATTAGATGGTGGAGTGTGTTCACAAATTCAAGGAAAAATAGTCGAGTTAACGCACTATGACATAAGGTAAGAGTTCAGGTTAATTGAGCGTGAATATGTCTTAGACATTGTGGAGAATTATAGGAAGGATAGAGATTGGACGCTACTGAATATGGTTTTACATGGAAATTCCATGAAAACCGTTATTTAGTCCATGTCCACACTTACCTTAGATGCACATTTAGTGGAGGATATCTTGAGGCATACCATCATGCTCAAGTTCGGAGATACAAAGAAGATCACGACTCAATTGAGCTATATGACTTATATGATCTTGGAAAGGGAGCCTTTTGATATGGCAGACTTCATCCTTTCTATCATGTGATACACGTTTAGACTAAAAAGTCCGATGTCAAAGAAATTGAACACTCTACCTATGGGGGCGGTGATCCAACGGATCCTATATAAGAAGTATAGTTGGATCGACCCAGAATTCTACTTGGATGACTGTGAATCGACTATCTTCTCTATGGGTTCTACAATACCAAGAGGTGGATCATGAGGTGGTTCTACACGTACTATTGAACTGATGTCAACTGTTAGAAATCCACCACTTGCAAGAGGTGGTTCATTACTTGAAGTGTTGGACGACTTGCGGGAGTCGTTTGAAGATCATTAGAGGGATGTGAAGAAGAATTTTTGGGGATTCATAAATTCTTTAAATTACTGACCAAGAGCCTCAAATTGAAGGCAATTCTAGTAGAGACGGCTGAATGGGAGAATCCAGTTTTGGAGCCTCCCCGAATGTCAACTCGCTGACCTCGTTAGACAAGGAGCAGTGGACAAAGTTCAGCTGAAGATCAAGTGGACACCAGTGTTGTTGATAGCAGGAATTTCTGAAGGTTTCGGGTTGATCTGGACTTTTGAAGTTATCGCCTGGCAACACTCAGTATCGCCAGGAGATAGTGCATTTTACTTTAATTAATTTTTCTATTTGGAATGTGGTGTTGTAATATTTGTTGAATTATTCTGTCTGTTTTGAATGTTGTTGTAGTACAAGGTTGTTGACTCTTAACTTTTTGGTTATATTAATCATAATTGCAATTTTTTGTTATTTAAAGTTAATTTTTGTTGTTTAATTATTATGTCAATTCATTAGCTTGATATGTCCAAGATTCATAATTGTAGTCTTAGTAAAGAAAAACAGGAATCTAGAAGTGGTTTTGTGAAAATATTGGCAAGCTGTGAATTGGTGCCAATAAAATTAACTTTGACTGTATTTTGTTTAATGTGGTCTCTAATAAAGTGATGGTGTATATCAATATGTTTGGACCTAGAATGATGAACATGATTGTATGTTAGGTCAATTGCATTTTTGTTATCACATTTTAGTTCAACGGTGCCATAGTTAATTACAAAGTCCTTTAAGGTTTGCTTCATCTAAAGAGCTTGTGCACAACAACTACCTAGTGCAATATATTTGGCCTCGGTAGTGGATAAGGCAATAGAATTCTGTTTCCTACTCGACCATGAAATAAGTTATGAGACTAGAAAGTGATAAGTGTCACTTGTGCTCTTACGGTCTAATGAACAACCAGCATAATCAGAATCGTAATAAACATGTAAAATAACACTATCATTATGTGGATACCACAAACCTAGCTTAGATGTACCAATAAGATATCTAAAAATACTTTAAACTGCATTTAAATGTGATTCTTTGGGATTAGCCTGACATCTAGCACATAAACATACTGCGAACATAATATCAGGTATAGATGCTGTTAAATACAAAAGTGATCCTATAATCCCTCTATATAATATTTGATCTATAGAAATTCCACTTTCATCTTTTCCTAGTTTCAAAGAAACACTAATAGGGGTATTTGCTTGTTTTAGATTTTTAAATCCAAATCTTTTAAACACATCATGAATATATTTAGATTGACAAATAAAAATATCAACATGCCTTTGAGTAATTTAAAAATCAATAAAATAGGTGAGTTCTCCTACCATGCTCATTTCAAATTCATTTTCCATAATTTCCACAACATTATCACATAACTTTTCATTAGTATAATGTCATCAACATAATTTTGTAAAACTATAAGATCATCATGAAAATGTTTGATAAGAAGTATACAATCAGCACTACCCATTTTATAATCATTCTTTAATAAATATACAATCAATCTATCATACCATGCTCGGGGTACTTTCTTTAAACCATAAAGGGCTTTTCTAATTTAAAAACATGATGAGAAAATTTATCATGAACAAAGCCTGGAGGTTGTTCTACATAAACCTCTTCTTTAATATACCCGTTACGAAAAGCAATTTTGATATCCATTTGAAATAGTTTAAATCTTTTAAAGCTAGCAAACGCAAGAAAAATTCTAACTGCTTTTAAATGTGCTACGGGTGCAAAAGTTTCATCCAAATCTATTCCTTCAATTTGTGAATAACCTTTTGCTACAAGTCTAACTTTGTTTATAGTGAATCTAGATTCACTATCCATTTTATTTTTAAAGATCCACTTAATGCCTACAATAGGATGATTTGGTGGTCTTTCTTCTACTTTCAAAACCTTATTACGTTCAAATTGACTAAGCTCTTCATTCATAGCTAAAAACCAATAATTATCATTTAAAGCGATTTGCACATCTTTTGGTTCTATATCAGATATAAAGCATAGGTTTGAAAATAAATCATGTAAAGATGAATGAGTACTTACCCCTCTTGAAGGTTCTCCAATAACCAGATCTTATGGATGATCTTTTGAATATCTCAGTTCACTTGGAGGCACATATTCTTGCACTTCTTCTTCTGGTTCGTTTTTACCTTCTTCTTTTTCTCTAAATACTTCATCAAGATCCGACCTTAGTAGAGGGAAGGGCTCTTCATCTTGACATGTATTGTTAGTTTCTACACAAGAGAAAAGTTCATCAAATTTAACATGAATTGATTCTTCAACTATTTTTATCCTATTATTATAATCTCTATAAGCTTTACTAGTTGAAGAATATCCAATAAAAATACCTTCATCACATTTTTCATCAAATTTTCCTATATTGGCTTTAGTATTCAAAATGAAACATTTACATCCAAAAACTTTTAAATAAGATACATTCGGTTTTTTTGAAAATATAACTCATAAGGTGTTAATTTTAAATGTGGTCGAAGCATAACACAATTAATAACATAACATGCACTACTTATTCCTTAGGCCCAAAATGATCTAGGTAATTTATATTCAAATAACATAATACGAGCTAGTTCTTGAAGATTTATATTTTTCTCTCTACCACACCATTTTGTTGTGTTGTGCGAGGATCAGAAAATTCATGCTTAATCCCTAACTCGTTGCAAAAAGATACAAATTTGTTATTGTCAAATTCACCTCCATGATCTAAACGAATGCATTTTATTTTTAAATCTAGTTAGTTTTGAATGCGTATACACAATTTAAAAAATTCTAAGAATGCATAAGATTTTGACGATAAGAAAATTGTCCAACATAAATGAGAATAATCATCCATCAAAACAAATGTGTATTTTCTACCTCCTAGACTTTCTGTACTAATTGGACCAAACAAATCCATATGAATCAACTGTAAAGGTCTAGTAGTGGAAATAAAATTTTTGCTTTTAAATGAAGATTTTCAAAATTTTCCTTTTTGACATGGTGAACATAAATTTGAAAAATTTTCATGTAAAATAGGTAACCCTTTAACTAGTTTATCTCGAGACAATTTTACAATTAACTTGGAACTTGAATGTCCAAGTCGCCTATGCCATAAATCCAACTTATCATTTTTTAACATAAAACATTTTGACGAAGAATGTGATAAATCATTAAACTTTATCATGTAAACATTTTGATATATAGGAACAGTAAGAACAATATCATTTGTTTTGGAGTCAAAAATTTTGCAACGGTTAAAAAACGAGTCAAATAATACATTTAAGCCAATATCGCATCATTGACTTATAGAAATTAAATTATGTTTTAAAACTTTAACATACAAAACATTTGATATAGTAAAAGACTTGTTACCTACTACTCTAATGTTGATGATCTTTCCTTTTCCATTATCGCCAAACGTAACTGCCCCTCCTTTCTACATCTTTAGGCTAAGGAACTTTGATTTGTTGCCCGTCATGTGCTTGGAGCATCCTGAGTCCAAGTACCACACATCTTACTTGTCCTTAGTATGCCAACACACCTAAAAAAGGATGAGAGTAAAGATCTGGTTACCCAAGTAATTCCTCCCATAATATAGGTGGAATCCTAAGGTACCTAGACTTGTTTAACAAAACAGTGTCCTGTCTTCCTACAAGTGTGAGTGGTGTGACCAAACTTATTACATTTGGCACATGAGATAAAAGAAGTTGAAGGATTTTTCAAAATAGTTTATGAACTGTTGCTGGAAGTAGCATTTATAGTAGTTTTATTATTTTTATTTAAAAAAGACAAATTTTTGAATTTTTTCTTATCGCCGGCGACAATGGCTGTCGCCGAGCGATAGTGTCCAGAAGAGTATCCTAGTCCAAATTTTGGAGAACCATAACACTGATTCGCCAAAATCATATTTAGTGATTTTCTGCCCATTCCAAGCTTTTTAGTGGCCACTTCTAAATCACGAACTCGGCCTTTCAATGGGTATTTTTAGTGACTATAATACCACATCGATTTGCGAAGACCTTCTTACTACCTTCTACTTGTGATTGAGAAAGTTTTAGAGATCTTTATAAGGTCTCTTTTCCTTTGTAAGAAAATCAAAACGAGACCAAGACTTAGAAAGATTTTTCTCAAGTTCTAGAATTCTTGTCGAAGAGGGACATTCCTCTTGACAAGTTACTTTCTCCATCCCAAGTACTTTTAACTCAATTGTTAATTTTTTATTTTATTTTAACAGATCTTTATTTTCAACTTTCAGTAGCTTAATTTATTTAAGATTTTATCAAAATATTTGCATGTTTTTAAGAATTTAGAATATTAATCTTCATAGGATGGAGGAGTTACCTCAGTGTCACTCTGGACACTGCTCTCGTCATCAGAAGATGAGATGTACTTTCCCATCAAGCACATGTTGGCCTCCTCTTCAGTTTCTGAACTCAAACTGCTTGATTCTTTAGATGTGACATCATCCCAGGTTTCAGCCTTCAAAACTTTCTTCTTATCCTTCTTCTTGTGCTGCTTCTCCTTCAACTCTTTTAGATATTTTGGGCACTTGCTCTTTATATAACCAATTCTCCTGCAGTGGTAGCACTCGGGTGGTGGCCTCTCTTCATCATCCTCTCCATCAGCTTGGGTTTTTTCTTTTCTATACCCAGATTCTTTCTTCTTGAAAAACTTTCTGAAAGAATTTCTTCTTTCAGGGTTTCTCATAAACTTCCTGAACTTTTTCACGAACAGACTTTCTTCATCTTCTTCCTCATCCTCGTCAGACCCACTCTCAGCATCCTTTTTGGACTTCAATGCCAATGCCTTCTTTCTCGGCTCCACATTGTACTCTTATTGTTGAATCCTTGGTTCCACTTCATGAGTTTTTAGGTTTCCTATCAAATTCTCCATTTGAAGAGTCTTTAGATCGTGTGACTCTGAGATGACAGTCACTTTTGGGTTGAACTTCGGGGGAAGCAATCTATGGATCTTCCTTACTATATCTCTGTTTGAGAAGCTCTTTCCAAGAATCTTCGAGTCATTCATGATTTTGCTAAACCTCGTGTACATGGAGTCAATATCATCATCGACCTCCATCTTGAGCTTTTCAAATTCTGACTCTGACTGGAAAAGCTTTGAGTCCTTTACCTGCGATGTACCTTCATGAGTAACTTCAAGTAAATTCCAAATATCATACGCAGTTTCACAAGCACATACACGATTGAATTCATTTCTATCTAAAGCGCAGAATAAAGCATTCATTGCCTTAGCGTTGTTTTTTACATCAAAGCTTATCAGCTTCATCCCATTTATCTTTGGGTTTTTCCATCGTAACACTTCCAACTATCGTAGTAGGCAGAGTGTAGCATGTTTCTATCATGCCCCATACATCGATATCTAGAGCTATTAGAAAGCATCGCATTCGATCTTTCCAATAGTTATAATCAGTGCCCGTGAATAAAGGAGGTCTACTTATCCCTTGACCCTCGGAAAATGCATGATTATTTTGCGCCATTACTCCCAGTGGTAAAACCGATTTCGGAGTAACCTCCCTCTGATACCAATGGTTGGATCGTGAGGCGCCCTTAGAGGGGGGGGGGGTGAATAAGGGTTAATAATCTTTATTTTCTAAATTAGACTTTACTCGATAAACTAAGTGGAGAAATCAAAACTAATTTTTTATAAATAAAATTAAACACTTAGAAATGTATATGAATGAAAATGACAGTATTTGTTTTTAAAGACAACAAAGATGATTACAACGTATCTCTATAAGGCTAGAGATTAAGGCTTAAGAAAATTAGTTAACTTTTGATTTCACCGGTCCTTCTACATGAACCGGCAGGCTAAAGCAAATCTCTCCCTAGGGCTTGCTACTAGCCTCCCCCTAGATCTAACAACGGCCTAGACTCTGCACATAAGGTAGCAATTACTCTCTAAGCCGCATAAGGACTTAGACGCCACTTACAAGGTTACGATTCTCTCCTAAGCCGCATAAGGACTTAGACGCCACACACAAGGCGGTGATTTTCTCCCTCAATTACAATGAATAAAAAGAATAAAAACAAAATTATAAACTTCTGAAATAAAACTCCATCTAAATGACGCAATGAAGATGTCGATGAATCCTTGCCAAGGTTGCTTCAAATGTCATGTACGAGCTGTCGATCTTTCACGCTTGAACCTTCTTGGGAGAATTGAGTAATTCTGGTTGCTGGAGCTCTCTAGAATAGTTGTAGAGGAAGGAACACTCTAGAATGTGTAATTTGTAATCTCCATAGAAAAACGAGCGGCTTATATTGTAACGTCCCAATTCGCACTACGCCCCTCTTGCGCAATTTTAAGTTAGGAAAGTTGACTTGGGCTCAGGGAGTGCTGCCAGTTAGGCTTGCACTCGAGTAAGGGAGGTGAAGTTGGTCCAAAGTTGGACATGGGTAGTAACACAGGCGTGTCCCTACCCGTGTGGTTCTCTGGTATCTCTGCATCTTCCTTGTGAAATCTCCAGAGAAGGACATGGGTAGTGACACAGGCGTGTCCATACCAGTGTGTATGTATTCATTGAGCAGAGAGCGACTAACACCGTCGACCGTGTTCCTCCCAAGCAGGACACGGGTAGTGACATAGGCGTGTCCCAACCCGTATGTGTCCAAGCAGCAACTTGACGATTCGTCGAGCAGAGCTCGATGAATCGTTGACCGTGCTCCTCCCGAGCAAGACACGGGTAGAGACACGGGTAGAGACACGGGTGTGTCCCTAACCATGTGTGTGTCCAAGCAGCTCGATGATTTGTCGAGTGAATCGTTGACCACATTCTTCTCGAGCAGGACACGGGTAGTGACACGGGCGTGTCCCTACCCGTGTAGTTCAATTTCGGGGTTTGGCGAATTTTCCGACCGCATTGTTTCGAAGGGACTCAATTACTGAGTTGATTGACGATCCAATGATAGGTAGACACGTGTCTATGCAGTTGCCAAACTTCTCACATGAAACGGGGAGGAAACACTAGCCGTTTCTAGTCTTCCCTCCAAGGTGTTGTTGTAAGAAACTATTGTAGAGGAAGAAGGTGCTGGAGCCGATCTTCTTTCCGTGAAGAACTAACACCGAACGAGGAGAAGAAGATTCCGCCGAGAAGGGTGACAAGATCCATGGCCGGAAATGCCAGAAAGGAGGTGAGTTTCCTACCCTCTCCCTTGGTGCTAGATCTTTAGTTATTTCTAGGAGAGATATCGACTCAAAAGGGTCTTGATTTGTGAGAAGAAGGTTTCTAGGAAAAGGCCATACTAGGACTTGGGTCCTAGGAATTAGAGTCTTCAACCTTTCCCTAATTTCGAATGCAGTTTGTGGACTGGTTTCATGAAGAGAAGTGGCCTTATGAGGTTGAATAAGGGAGGAGATATTCTGGATGTTATTTGAAAGTTTGGTTGAAGGAAAAAGACGAACTGATGTCGTCCGATTTGATTTAAGATGCACGCAGGAATCTATTTTCTGCATGCAGCAGCCTTCAAGGCCATTTTCAGTTACAATACGGCCAGATCAGGGCTTTCAAATAATCACGAAAGTCGTATCACTTGGAAATACCTTTCCAACGAGGGGTTAAACGCCTTCACCGGATTCCTACAGCCTCGGGAATCCCCGTTTGAAGTTGTTGTACAGTAATCATTCCTGCACATGTAATTCTCATGTTTGTTTTGTATTGGTAGAGAGATCATAGTTCAGTAACGATAATGTTTGTGGAATTTAGACTATAAACTATTGGGATAAAATATGTTAATGACATTTGTTGGTTAGATCCTTAATGAACAAATGGTGTAGTAAGGTGCACTCAACCGAGGTGATTTGGTGGAGGTTAGTGTTGGGTACATTGGTTTAAATGTACCTGATTTGAAGAAGCCTCACCCAACTCAATGATATACATCAAAATGTATTTGATGTGTTTTTGAGTTACTTGTGCAGGTTAAGTATTTGCAGGACTGAAGCAAAAAATTTCTAAGTCCATGTGTCGACACCCAGAGGGAAAGTGTCGACACTTAAGAAGACTTGTGTCGACACCCAGGCAAGCAGTGTCGACACTTGGAGTCATTGTGTCGACACCTGGGATGCAGAGTCGACACCAGACAGAAAGTGTCGACATAAGGAGCTGTGCCGACACTCAATGAAGAAAGTACAGTAAAGCAGTGTCGACACTTAACAGCAGTGTCGACACCTAGAAGAACTGTGTCTACACCAGAAAGTGTCGACACTTGGAGCTGTGTCGACACTCAGCAAAAGTCAGCAGAGACTAAGTATAAGTGTCGACACTCAGAACAATGTGTCGACACTCAACAGAAGAGTCAGCACTTGAAGTAAGTGTCGACACCAAGAATAATGGGTCGACACTCAGCTGAACACTCAACACTTGAAGAAAGTGTCGACACATGGAGCTATGTCGACACTTAGCAAAGAACAGCAAGATCAACAAAATATTCTAAGTACAAGTGTCGACACTATGGGAATGTGTCGACACTCAGCTGAAGTCTCAACAAAAGAATCAAGTGTCGACACAAGGAGCTGTGTCGACACTCAGCAAGTATCAACACTGAAGACATGTGTCGACACCAAGAAGCAGTGTCGACACTTAACAGATTCAACACATGAAGATGTGTCGACACAAAGGACATGTGTCGACACTTAGAAGAATTCAGCAAAATACAGAAGATCAAGTACTTGTGTTGACACTCAATTTCAGTGTCGACACATGAAGAAGAAACTGTGTCGAGACATAGAATCTACAACACAAGGAGTTGTGTCGACACCTTGTAGAGTTGTGTCGACACTTACACAACTTGTGTCGACACTTGGTCTATAAGTGTCGACACTTAAAGACAGAAAGTCTCGACACTTTCAGACAGTTAGAGAACTTTCAAGAACTGACTGAATGACTTGACAGCTGCCACTCCAGCCGGTCTACAACACCTGTCAGAGATGTCAGAATTCAGTTATGGACCGGACCAGCCGGTTACCATGAAGAAGGCCTATAAATAGGCTTATACAGTCTACAGAAACTGTTGTTGTGGTTGTTAAAAAAAGGTGGTTCACAGAGTTGTTCAAGTTATTGATCAAGTATCAAAACAAGAAGATCTAGCTGTCCAAGTGCAGATCTAAGAAGTTGGAGAGAGAGGGCTCCATCCAAGAAATCAGCCGTTGGAACTAGGCTGAGAAGAAGGGTTCAGATTTATTCTGGATCTTAAGAAGCAGAGGTCAAGGATCAACTGCAGAACGAGTCAATCTTATTGAGTTCTACTTTCAAGAAGCTTTGAAGAAAGCTAAGTCAGATTGAATCCTGCTGAGTTCTTCCAAGAACTCATCAAGAAACTCACAACTCCCCTCTCTTGTCTTTGGGTTGCTGAGTTAACAATTGTAAATTCATTTTTATCTTGTAGGATCCTTTGGATCTGAGTGTTTGTAAGCCTGTAATTATAAAGGCTGAGTGTAGGGCTTGAGAGCCTGAGTGTAGGAGATTGAAATCTCTGAGTGTAGGCCTTGGTGGCTGAGTGTAGGCCTTGTTGGCTGAGTGTAGGCCTTGTTGGCTGAGTGTAGGCCTTTGTGGCTGAGTGTAGGCTTTGTGGAAAAGCTGAGTTGTAGGGCCATGGGCCTGAGGTGTAGGAACCAGTTTGGGTTCTGAGACAGTGGTGAAGTTTGGCCGAATCTAGTACACTGCTAGATAGGCGAAGGGAGAAAGTGGATGTACCCAAAGCTTGGGGAACCACTATAAAACTCTGTGTCTACTGTGATTGTGAATGCTGTGTGATTGCTGTGCAAAAGTAGTATAAATTCTATGTTATAAACTGATTGCTGCCATTAAAGTTTAAAAAGAATTTGGTCACCTATTCACCCCCCCTCTAGGTGTTTAGGTACTATATCTTTCAAGTGGTATCAGAGGGAGGTTACTCAAAAAGGACTAACAGTCTGAGGAGATCCTGATTGGCAGATTCAGTCTAAGTCAAATTACAGATTCAAGAAAATCAAGAAACATGGGTTCCTCTGAGAATCACAAGGAATTGGGATCCATGAAATTACCCATATGCAGGAAAGAGATCTTTGGGATCTGAAAGGAAAGGGTAAGGCTGTTTATGGAAGCCTCAGACCCTAGGATATATATCACAGTAAATGAAGGGCCTTATGTGCCCATGAAGATATCAGTTCTAGATGCAAATCAGAGAACCCCAAAGGATTTCTCTGAAATGACAAAGGATGAGATTGTCCTAGCCACCATGGACAAAAGGGCACAAAACATTATAGTGAGTGCCATAGATGATGCAACTTTTCAGAATCTAATACACTGTAAGACAGCCAAAGAGATGTGAGATACTCTTATTGTGTATATGGAGGGTTCTGAAGAAGTTAGGCAAGATAGAAAATCCTTGCTAAATCAAGAGTATGAAAGTTTTAGACAAGGAAAGGGTGATAGCATAACTGAGTGCTATAAGAAGTTCTACAGGATAGTGAATGAACTCATGTCTTATGGAAGAGAGTTCAGTAATTATGAACTAAATGACAAGTTCCCAAGGTCCCTAACTAAAGATTGAGACACCAAGATCTGTGCCATTAGAGAAATGGCTAAGTTGGGAGAAATTCCTCCACCTACACTGTTTGGCAAGTTATTGTCTTATGACATGCAATTGACAGTGAGAAAAGAGGAGGAGAAATCAACAAGAAATGAACACAAGGAAAGAACTGTAGCTTTCAAGACAGAAGCCCCCAGAAAGTACAGGAATAAGTCACCAACTCCACCTCCAAAGGTTGCTGAATCAGAGTCAGATGAGTCAGTCAGCACAAAGTCTGAAAGCAGTGAAAGTGATGAAGACTTTGCTGCCTTCACTAGACACTTTCAGAAATTCTTGAAGAAGAAACAATGGAGGACAAGGCCTTCTACTTCACAAGGAAAAGAAGACTTCTATCAGAACAAAAAGTCTTCAAAGAAGGACAGGAAGAGGACTAAATTTAGCAAGGCAACTGTTTCAAAAATAGTGTGCTATTGCTGCAATAGACAATGCCATGTTGTTGCAGATTGTCCTGAAAAGAGAAAAGAGTCTAGTGACAAGAAGAAGACTCATTTTAAAGGCAAGAAAGAAAAGTCATTTGTTGCCAAGAAGGAGAAGACTCTATCAGATATCTCTTCTTCAGAAACTGAGTCTGATGCTGAGGCATACATAGGGCTGTTTGCTGAAGAAGAAGAAGAAGAATTCATGCAGATTATGGAGTCTATATATGAACAAGAATACAGTCAATGCCAAGGGCTAATGTCTTTGACAGAGAGTGACAAAATCCTGGAGCAGCCAGGACCCAGTAAGGTACAAATTTCAACTTTAAGTTCAGTTTCTTGTGCCAGTACAGAATCAGATTCATCATCATCTTGTGATGAGAGTGTATCTGAGTCTGAGGATGATATTAATCAGCTGATAGATGAATATAAAGTGCTGTTGCAAGCTTACAAGAAGAGCAAGTCCCTAGCCAAAAGTCAGGCAAAGGAAATTACTGATCTCAAAGCTGCTGCAACAGATTCTGAGATGTTATTTGATCAAAATCTCAATGAGATAGCCAGACTGAAGCACATAACAGTGATTCAGATGGGGACTATCACCTTTAAAAATGATCAAATCAAGAGTCTGGAGATTAATCTTCAGAAGGAGAGAGAGCTTGTTGCTAGGTTTTCTAAACCTAAGTCAGTGTTACCCATAATTGATGAATTTGTTCATCACAAGGGTAAAGCTGGACTGGGCTTTACTAGACCTGCAAGGACTGAGCAGTCCAAGTCCAAGTTCAAGGGCAAAGCCCCAACATTCAACAAGTCTGCTGTAGATAAGACAGCAAAGACAGTACCTAAGCAAAGGTATAATAAGTTTGAATGTTGGTGCTGTGGCAAAGTTGGCCATTTTGCAATGGACTGTTGGCACAATGTTAGTGCCAAAGTGAGTTGCAAATTACCTGTTGGAAAGCCAGTAGGTAGTTTTGTCAAGTTGCAAACTAACAAGTACCAAGGACCCAAGAATTCTTTGGGTTCTAAGGTTCATTAATCTGTTTTGCAGGTGAGTCCAAGTGGCCATACCCCAACATGGTACTTGGACAGTGGATGTTCCAGACATATGACTGGAACTAGAGGATTACTAAGGGACTACATTCCAATTAAAGATGATCCAAAAGTCACCTTTGGTGGTTCTGAAAAAGGAATCATCAAAGGATTTGGTAACATTTCTAGTAACTTGGTTACCATTACTCAAGTGGCTTATGTTAAAGGGTTGAAACACAACCTAATAAGTATAAGTCAATTAAGTGATGTAGGGTATGACATCTCATTTGTTAAAAATGGTTGTCATATCAAGAGGTCAACTGATCAAGAGATCATTTTGACTGGTTATAGGAAAAGGAATGTCTATTGCTTAGACATTATGGTTGAGAACAATGGTTCTCCAGTGTGTCTTGTAGCTGATGAGACAGTCTCTTATTGTGTCAAATGGCACAAGAGGCTTGCCCATCTTAACTACAACAATATTGGCAAACTCTTTAGCAAAGAGTTAGTGAGGAATGGTCCTCAAGTTAAGTGTGTTAAAGATGGCATTTGCTCAGCTTGTCAAAAGGGCAAGCAGACTAAATCCACCTTTAGAAGCATAGAAAACAAAGATGATGTGAGGTGTTTATACCTCTTGCATATGGATCTCTTTGGTCCAATGCCAGTTCACAGCTTAGGTAGGAAGGTCTATACCCTTGTAGTTGTCGATGACTACTCAAGGTTTTCCTGGGTGTTCTTCTTAAGACAGAAATCTGAAACACCTAGTGTCTTCCATAACTTTGTCAAGCAGATTCAGAATGAACTAGACAGTACAGTGGTCAAGATTAGAAGTGACCATGGTACTGAATTTCAGTCTGATAGCATGACAAAACTATGTGAAGAATTTGTGATATTTCAAGAATTCTCTTCACCTAGAACACCTCAGCAAAATGGCATTGCTGAGAGGAAAAATAGGACCTTGATAGAGGCTGGTAGGACCCTATTAAGTGATACATCACTACCAGAATATTTCTGGGCTGAAGCAGTTAACACTGCATGCCATGTCATAAATAGGGCTACCATCACTAAAAGGCTCAACAAGACCCCCTATGAAGTTGTGAAAGGCAGGAAACCAAACCTATCCTACTTCAGGATTTTTGGTTGCAAATGCTTCATACTTAACAATGTAAAGTCTTACTTGACTAAGTTTGCTGCCAAGTCCCAAGAGGGAATTTTTGTTGGGTACAGCAACAACAGTAAGGCTTATAGAGTCTACAACTTGACTACACAAGTTGTAGAAGAATCTGTGCATGTAGTTTTTGATGAGACTAAACTTATTGACAATGAGTTGTCTAGTAGTGTATGCAACCCCACAAGTTTAACAAAGAAGATGGACTAGCTTACTATAGAGGAAGTACCTGCTGCAAGACAACAAGTAGAAGACAGTGGCTGTTGTCCAGGGGGAGAACTACATGTACCAATTGCTGATGAAGTTCAAGGAGTACAGCATAATGGAGATATTGAAGAGGTTCAACCTGAAGTTAGGATGCCTCCAGCCAATAGGCATCTTAGATATCATCCAATAGAGCAGATTATTGGAGATCCAAGATAAGGAGTACAAACAAGGAGCAGAAATCAGAATGCTGCAATCTACTCCAGTTTTCTATCTCAAGTTGAACCAAAGAAGTTTGAAGAAGCCATACTAGATCCACAATGGACTGAAGCAATGCAAGAAGAGCTTAATCAGTTCAAGAGGTGCAAGGTCTGGGAACTTGTTCCTAAACCTAAAGACCACAATATAATAGGAACCAAGTGGATCTACAGGAATAAGATGGATGAACAAGGGGTCATCATTAAGAATAAAGCAAGATTGGTTGCTAAAGGATATAGGCAAGAAGAAGGTATTGACTTTGATCAAACCTTTGCTCCAGTAGCCAGACTGGAAGCCATAAGGATGTTCTTGGCCTATGCAACCTATCAAGGATTCAAGGTTTACCAAATGGATGTCAAGTCAACATTTCTGAATGGTAATCTTAAGGAAGAAGTCTATGTGGAACAGCCTTCAGGTTTTGTTGATTCAACTCTACCTCATCATGTCTATAGACTTATGAAAGCTTTATATGGGTTAAAGCAAGCCCCTAGGGCTTGGTATGAAACCCTATCTAGTTTCCTCATTGAGAACAAGTTCTCAAGGGGGAAAATAGATAAGACTCTATTCCTTAGGGAATCTAGAGGCAAAGTTATACTAGTCCAAATATATGTAGATGACATTATATTTGGGTCTACTGAAAGCAGCCTTTGCAAAAAGTTTGCAAAACTTATGCAAGGTCAATTTGAGATGAGTAGTATGGGAGAGCTGAAGTTTTTCTTGGGTCTCCAAGTTAAACAGACTGAGAGTGGTTTATCCATATGTCAGTCCAAGTTCACCCTAGAACTCATAAGGAAGTATGGTATGGATTCATCCAGTACCATAAAGACTCCTATGGGGTCAAGTGTGTCTCTCAGCAAGGATGATGCAGGGAAACCTGTAGATGAAACCTTGTATAGAGGGATAGTTGGCTCCCTATTATACTTGACTGCTAGTAGACTAGATATCATGTATGCTACATGTGTCTGTGCAAGGTATCAAGCTTGCCCTAAAGAGTCTCATTTGACAGCAGTCAAAAGAATATTGAGATATCTAAAGGGCACTCCCCATTTAGGCCTCTGGTACCCTAGGAATGGGGATTTTGAACTAACAGGTTATTCAGATGCAGACTTTGCAGGATGCAAAGAAGATAGAAAAAGCACTACTGGAACCTGTCAATTCCTAGGTGGGAGACTAATTTCATGGAGTAGCAAAAAGCAAACAAGTGTGGCTATCTCCACTGCAGAGTTAGAGTATGTGGCTGCAGGAAGTTGCTGTGCTCAACTTCTGTGGATACAACATCAGCTAGAGGACTATAGATTTCAGGTAAGTAGAACCCCACTCTTTTGTGATTCTACTAGTGCTATTTCAATAGTTAATAATGCTGTATCTCATAGTAGAACAAAACATATTAAAATTAAATATCATTTTCTTAGGGAGCATATAGAAAGAGAAGATATTTTATTAGAATATGTTAAAACTGATAATCAAATAGCTGATATGTATACTAAGCCCCTAGAAGAAGCTAAGTTCAATAGATTTAAAATTGAACTAGGAATGATAAACTTAGAGTAAGTTTACAGAATTGAAAATGGCTAAGTAAAAAGGTGTCGACACATAGAGATTTCTGTGTCGACACAGAATAGTGGTGTCGACACTTCAGGAAAAAGGTGTCGACACATCTAGGAAGTTGGTGTCGACACTTCAGAATTTTAGTGTCGACACATGATATGTAGGTGTCGACACATCCAATGTGGTGTCGACACTTAGTATTTACTCAGAATTTTCTAAGTAAAGTCTCGACTATGTGTCGAGTTATGTTGTGTCGACACATAAACAAGTGTCGACACATAAAATCTGTTGACTAAACTTATGTCGACACATATGTGTCGAGACATTATAAGTCAGTGTCGACACTTATTGCCAGTGTCGACACATTTTAAGTTAGCTGTCCCGCCTGTTCATCTTCAAAATTAGAAAGGTATAAATAGGGTTTTGTCTTTGTTTGTCGACACGCTTTCAAAGTTTCGAGACCAAACTTCTGTGTCGACACCTCTCTTCTCTCAAGACAAATTCTACAAACCCTAATTGCGCCTAAGCTTGAGGAGAATGTCAACGAAGGATACGAGCTGGTGCGCGGTGCTTTTGAGGATGCTGATCAAGAAATCCAGTCTGTCGTAACCGTAGTTGCCGATTCTGGATTGGAATATCTTGTTTCAGAACCTACTAAGATATGGAAGAAAGAGGTACTTGAATTCCTCAATGGAGCCAGGATGGACGAAACTGGATTCAAAATCAAATCCAGGGTTCATGGTGAGAAGGTCAAGGTATCACCAAAAAGTCTGAGGAAGATTCTACAGCTTCCAAGAACTAAAGATGAAGATGAAGTTACTGCATCAAAGACAAGGGAAACTCTAACCTGGTGTGGACTAGATTCTACAATGAAGATTGGTTCTATTTTTAACAGGAAAGGAATGAACAGTCAAGGTAAATTCCTTTCTGAAATTGTTGGAAAGGTAATTTTAAGCAAGCCAGGAGGGCATGACAGAGTGTCTGCCTATATGTTTGGAATAATGACAAGGATAATCTTCACTGTAAAAACTGACTGGTCTATAGTAGTTTATGAGAAGATTAAAGAAAGCTTAAAGAAGCCCAACCTGGGCAGGATTTTAAGTCTTTATCTTGCTGGTGTAATACCTGAAGTTATGAGTATAGTTGCTGGAAGCAAAATAAACCATATGAGAAAAATGGACATGAGGTTGTTCTCCAGATGGGACAGGGTGTTGAGTAAGGAGCTGCCAACCCCTGAAAAGATAGTTTCTGAGAAGGAGATTCCACCAAAGAAGAAAAGGAAAACTGCTTCAGTGGCACAAGTGTCCACTAGCAGCTCAGACAGTGAATAACAAGTTGTCTTCACTCCAGATGAGAATGAGGAAGAGTCTGCAGTGAAATCTCCTGCTCCTCAAGAGGTTGCTGAGATTCAGGGGGAGCTACCTCAAGCTAGCCCCATCCACAAGGATCACATCCAGGGGGAGCTTCCAGTTGTAGATGAACCCACTACTCTGGAAAGTGAACAAGCAACCACCATCATACTAGAGGTAATCACTGAACTAAATACTTTGGATTTTCCTATAGAAGATACTGATTTGTCTGATGTTCATCAGCAAATCCAGCTGGATAGCCAAGTATCAGATGCTGTCATAGAAGTCACATCTGCTGTTGTCCAAGTGGTTCCTGATCTAGTGGTTGAAGAGACTAGAATTACTCCAGCTTCTTCACCACAAGAGTACACTATGGAGGATTTATTTTTAAATCTAGACCAACAAGATTTTGACATGGACAAGGCTGCTGCTGAAAGAGATAATGCTGCTACTGAGGGGGAGCAAGTGCACATTCATGAAGTACCTGCCAGGCAAGAAACTGAGAAGGCACCTGATGTGCAGCCTGAGAGGCCTCCAAGCCCTAAGGAGAGGGTTGACATAGCCAGCTCCTCAGAATCTGAAGATGAGGAGGCTATAAGGGCTAAGCAAAAGAAACTTTATGTATTCAAGAGAAGAAGCCAAAGTTATAAGAAGGCTCTACAATCTATTGCACCACAGCCTATAGTTCAGCAAACACCAATAGTTGATTATAGTGCTTTAATGGTGGAAATGCAAATTAAACTGGATGAGCACAGGCAGGCAATAGAGAAGTATGTGGATGAAGTGCAGAAATTATTTCAATTTGATCTATCCCAGGACATAAAATCTATAAGGTTTGAAATGAACCTTAATAAGAAAGAGATGACAGACTGCTTCCACAAAGGGGGGAATGCAGTGGTGTACTTGGCTACACACCAGGAAAAGATAAAAGCACAAGTAGATGACATAGCATTGAAGCAAGGGTATGTTCTTGAAAATCAGATAAGGATGAATGACAATTTGACTGCTTCCCATAATGCTATTGTCACTGAAATGAAGAATATAGGTGCTGGACCTTCTACCTCTACTACTGCTGTTAAAGCTGAATTTGACAAAGTATTCCAAGAAGAAATCACTGCTGTTAAGACTGCTATCCAAGCCTCCCAGAAGGCCATATCTGAACAACTTCAAAAGCTCAAACCTTTCTTTAAAGATGGCGTCAGATACTTGGATAATCAAATCAGATTTCAGAAGGTTGATGTCAGAGATCACATGGCTAGAGAAGTCATAAAGGGGGAGAGAGTGTTAGTCAAGGCAAGCTCTGACCATGCTAAGTGGATATCAAATTCTATCAGAGCAACTCTTGGATATCCTCCTCTGTGTGATGACAATGATGTTGCTGAATCTGGAATTAACCCTGCCTATCTTGGAGGTGAGCAACCAGAAGTAGCTCAAGTCATTTATCCTCCTCCAGATTTTGAAATGGTGCATGCTGATGTACAGACCATGTACAGCCCACCTGGGGGCAAGGACAATATTATTATTGAAAAGGTTATTTAGCCTATATCTGAAGCCATGCAAGAGGCATTGCAAAAAGAAGAAGAGACTAGATTGTCAAAGAAGAGGTTTAGGGAACAAGCTGAACAGAGACCAGATTTTGAGCAATGGAGCCCTACCTCAAGAAATATCATTTTAACTGCCTGGAAAGCTGCCAAGGATAACATTCAAGACATGAACAAATGGTTTTATGAAACTGAATGGAGAAAACATGAAACCAGACAGGAGGCAATAGTTCAATATAGAAGGAAGGCAAAGATGGGAAAGCTACCTCCTACTGCTCAGGAGCCTAGCAAGTACTTTCCAAAGCCATACCATTATTTTGAAAGGCAGAAGATCAAAGCAGAAGAGCTTAAGAAGAAAGATCTGAAAGGCAAGAAGCCTGCTGATGCTGATGTTGCTGATGCTCCTGTCCAAGCTAAGGTTCATGCTGGCAAAGGAATAGTGATTAAGGATCCAGAACTGAAATAGAATTAGAATTTTCTTGAAGTTTACTTTGTATTCTTATTGATGTAAAACTTTTTGTGAACTTTTGAAAATGTATAAGATAGATATTAGAACAATATGTTATATGATTAATCTATTTCATGTTTGTTCTGTGATAATGTCTATGTCTATTTCATATTTGTTCTGTGATGATGAATTTGTATACATGTGAAATTGATACATGTTTATGTTTACCCTGCTGTTTATTACCCTGTTTTACATCATTTTGTAATTTTAATTATGAATGGTGTATATCATTGACTAAGGGTTATGACTTCTCCAAATAGGGGGAGATTGTTGGATACATTGGTTTAAATGTACCTGATTTGAAGAAGCCTCACCCAACTCAATGATATACATCAAAATGTATTTGATGTGTTTTTGAGTTACTTGTGCAGGTTAAGTATTTGCAGGACTGAAGCAAAAAATTTCTAAGTCCATGTGTCGACACCCAGAGGGAAAGTGTCGACACTTAAGAAGACTTGTGTCGACACCCAGGCAAGCAGTGTCGACACTTGGAGTCATTGTGTCGACACCTGGGATGCAGAGTCGACACCAGACAGAAAGTGTCGACATAAGGAGCTGTGTCGACACTCAATGAAGAAAGTACAGTAAAGCAGTGTCGACACTTAACAGCAGTGTCGACACCTAGAAGAACTGTGTCTACACTAGAAAGTGTCGACACTTGGAGCTGTGTCGACACTCAGCAAAAGTCAGCAGAGACTAAGTATAAGTGTCGACACTCAGAACAATGTGTCGACACTCAACAGAAGAGTCAGCACTTGAAGTAAGTGTCGACACCAAGAACAATGTGTCGACACTCAGCTGAAGACTCAACACTTGAAGAAAGTGTCGACACATGGAGCTGTGCCGACACTTAGCAAAGAACAACAAGATCAACAAAATATTCTAAGTACAAGTGTCAACACTATGGGAATGTGTCGACACTCAGCTGAAGTCTCAACAAAAGAATCAAGTGTCGACACAAGGAGTGAAAGATATGACACCTAAACACCTAGAGGGGGGGGGGGTGAATAGGTGACCTAATCCTTTTCTAATTTTGTTGGCAGCCAAACAGTTATATCACAAATTTCTAACTAGTTTATTACAGCAATCAGCAATAATCAAACAAACACAGATCATCCACAGCACAAACACAGCACAGCACACAGTGTTTTATAGTGGTTCCCCAAGTTATGGGTACATCCACTTCCCCCTTCGCCTATCTAGCAGTGTACTAGATTCGGCCTAACTTCTCCACTATCTCAGAACCCAAATTGGTTCCTACCTCTGGCCCAAAGCCTTACACTCAGCTTTATCCCAAAGCCTACACTCAGCCAATCAAGGCCTACACTCAGCCAATCCAAGGCCTACACTCAGAGATCTATATCTCCTACACTCAAGCTAACAAGCCCTACCCTCAGCCTTTATAAATATAGGCTTACAATCACTCAGATCTAATGGATCCTACAAGTTACAAATGTAATAGAAATAATAACTCTACAACTCAGATTTACAGGAGGGGAGTTGAGAGATTCTTTGATGAGTTCTTGGAAGAACTCAGCTGGATTCACCCTGACTTAGCTTTCTTCAAAGCTTCTTGAGTAGAACTGAATAAGGCTGAATCCTCTGCAGTTGTTCCTTGACCTCTGCTACTTAAGATCCAGAATTAATTCTGAATCCTTCTTCTCAGCCTAGTTCCTGAGGCTGATTTCTTCGAAGGAGCCCTCTCTCTCCAACTTCTTAGATCTGTAGTTGGAATGCAAGATCTTCTTGTGTTTATACTCTGTGTACCACTTTACAGATTACTTGAATAATCTGATCAATTACTTTAATTATTCTCCCTACTGTTTCTGTAAACTGTGGGTGCCTATTTATAGGCTTTCTTCATGGTAACCGGCTGGTCCGGTTCATAACTGATTTCTGACATCTCTGACAGTTGCTGTAGACCGGCTGGATCGGCAGCTGTCATGTCAACCAGTCACTTCTTGAAAATCTCTATCTGTCTGATAGTGTCGAGACTTTCTGTCTTTAAGTGTCGACACTTATAGTCCAAGTGTCGACACATGTTATATAAGTGTCGACACAAGTCTACAAGGTGTCGACACAATTCCTTGTATGTCTCGACACAGATTCTTCTGCACGTGTCGACACTAAAATTGAGTGTCGACACCAATACTTGTTCTTTTACCTTTTGTTGAATTCTTCTATGTGTCGACACATCTCCTTTGTGTCGACACAACTTCTTGTGTTGAATCTGTCAAGTGTCGACACTGCTTCTTGGTGTCGACACATAGTGTTCTATCTTGAATCTTGCTGAGTGTCGACACAGCTCCTTGTGTCGACACACCTTCTTGTTGTTTAGACTTCAGCTGAGTGTCGACACATTCCTTTAGTGTCGACACTTGTACTTAGAATAATTTGCTGCTCTTTCTGTTCTTTGCTAAGTGTCGACGCATCTCCTTTGTGCCGACACTTTCTTCAAGTGTTGAGTCTTTAGCTAAGTGTCGACACATTGTGCTGGGTGTCGACACTTACTTCAAGTGTTGACTCTTCTGATAGTGTGTCGACACATTGTGCTGAGTGTCGACACAATCTTCAAATGCTGACTCTTCAGCATAGTGTCGACACATTATGTAGAGTGTCGACACATGTACTTAGACTCTGCAGACTTTTGCTGAGTGTCGACACAACTCCAAGTGTCGACACTTTCTGGTGTAGACACTGCTTCACTGGGTGTCGACACAGCTCCTTGTGTCGACACTTTCTGTCTGCACTTTTCTTCACTGAGTGTCGACACAGCTGCAAGTGTCGACACTTTCTGTCTGGTGTCGACTCTGCATCCCAGGTGTCGACACAATGACTCCAAGTGTCGACACTGCTTGTCTGGGTGTCGACACAGGCTTTCTTAAGTGTCGACACTTTCCCTCTGGGTGTCGACACATGTACTTAGAAACTTTTTGCTTCAGTCCAGTGATTTCTTAACCTGCACAAGTAACTCAAACATACATCAAATACATTATGATGTATATCATTGAGATGAGTGAGGCTTCTTCAAATCAGGTACATTTGACCAATGTACCCAACAATCTCCCCCTATTTGGAGAAGTCATAACCCTTAGTCAATGATATACACCATTCATAATTAAAAATTACAAAATGATGTAAAGCAGATTATAATCAGCAGGGTTAACATGAACATGTAAAACTTCACACATATACACATTCAACATTGCAGAATGAACAAGAAATAGACACATACTCAAAACAATCATGAAAATATATTTATCATAAATTGTTCTAACATTTTTCTAATACATCTTTAATGATTTACAAAAATGTTTCTCATACAAAATATTACAACAATCTTCAAATTAATTCCTAATCTATTTCTGATCAGGTTCTTTGATAACAATTCCTTTGCCAGATTTGACTTTAGCCTTGACAGCAGCAGCAGCAGTAGGCTCAGCATCAGCAGGCTTCTTGCCTTTTGAGTCCTTCTTCTTTTGTTCTTCAGCCTTGATTTTCTGTCTCTCAAAATAGTGGTATGGCTTGGGGAAGTACTTGCTAGGCTCCACAGCTGTAGGAGGTAGCTTTCCCATCTTAGCCTTCCTTCTGTGCTGAACAATGGCTTCTTGCCTGATCTCATGCTTTCTCCATTCTGCTTCAGAGAACCACTTGTTTATATCAGTAGTGTTGTCTTTAGCAGCTTTCCAGGCAGTAAGAATTATGTTTCTAGAGGTAGGACTCCATTGCTCAAAGTCTGGCTTTAGTTCAGCTTGTTCCCTAAACCTCTTCTTTGACAACCTTGCATCTTCTTCTTTGTCTAAGGCCTCTTACATAGCTGCTGTTATAGGTTGAACAACCTTTTCTAAATGGACATTGTCCTTGCCCTCAGATGGGCTATACATTGTGCTCACCTCTGCATGAATCATTTCAAAATTTGGAGGTGGATAAATGACTTGAGCTACTTCTTGTGGCTCACCTCCAAAATATGCAGGGTTCAGTCCAGATTCAGCAACTTCATTGTCATCACACAGGGGAGGATATCCAAGTGTAGCCCTGATGGAATTGGATATCCACTTAGCATGTTCAGAACTGGCCTTGACTAACACTCTCTCCCCCTTTATGACTTCTTGGGCAACATGATCTCTGACATCATCCTTTTGGAACCTTATCTGACTGTCCAAGTATCTGATGCCCTCTTTAAAGTAAGGTCTGAGCTTAGTAAGCTGTTCAGAGATGGCCTTCTGGGAATCTTTAATGGCAGTCTTGACAGCAGAAATCTCAGCTTGAAATATTTTATCAAAGTCAGCCTTTGCAGCAGCAGCAGATGTAGAAGGTTCAGCAGACTTATTCTTCAATTCAGTGACTATAGCATTGTGGGAGGCAGTTAAATTATCATTCATTCTCAACTGATTCTCCAGCACATATCCTTGTTTTAATGCTATATCATCTACCTGAGTCTTGATCTTCTCCTGGTGAGTTGCCAAATAGACTACTGCATTCCCACCTTTGTAGAAGCAGTCAGTCATTTCTTTCTTGTTCAGGTTCATCTCAAACCTTATTTATTTTATATCTTGAGCTAAATCAAATTGTAAAGACTTTTGTCCTTCATCAATATACGTCTCTATGGCTTTCCTGTGCTCATCCAGCTTGATTTGCATGGCTACCATTAAGGCACTGTAATCAGGTGATGGAGCTTGTGTGACTAAGGATTGTTGAGCAACAGTTTGTAGAGCCTTCTTGTAGCTCTGACTTCTTCTTTTGAATACAAACAATTTCTTCTTCTTGGCCCTAACACTTTCCTCATCTTCAGAGGCAGAGGTGCTGGCAATATCAACTCTATTCTTAGGGCTCTCAGGCCTCTCAGTTTGCACAGCAGGTGCTTGCTCAGTTTCCAGCCTAATAGGCTCTTCCAGAACTTCCATGTGCTCCCCCTCAGCAGCAACACTCTTATCTTCAGCAGCAGCATTCTTGTCCATGTCAAAATCATCTTGATCTAGATTTAGAAACAAATCTTCCATTGTATATTCATGAGGGGATGGAGCTGGAGATAGTCTTTGTTCTTCAACCACTGACTCAGGTACCACTACTTGTTCAGCAGATTTGTCTTCTAGAACATCTGGAACTTGTTTGTCTAGCTGAGTTTGCTGATGGACATCAGACAAATTAGCATCTTCTATAATATAGTCTAAAGTTTTTAAGTCAGTGAGTACCTCTTGGATAATGATGGTGGCTTGCTCACTGTCCAGAGTAGATGGTTCTTCTACTACTGGAAGCTCCCCCTGGCTGTGATCCCTATGGATGGTGCTAGCTTGAGGCAGCTCCCCCTGGATCTCAGCTACATCTTGAGGAGCAGGAGTCTTTACCACTGTCTCTTCCTCCTGATCATCAGGTGTGAACACCACCTATTCTTCACTTTCAGAACTGCTTGAGGACTCTTGTGCCACAACAACAGTTTTCCTTTTCTTCCTGGGAGGAGAATCTTTCTTAGTAACGTGCTTCTCAGGGGTAGGCATATCCTTTGACAGCACCCTTTCCCACCTAGACAAGATCCTCATATCCATCTTTCTCATATGATTGATCTTGCTACCAGCAGCAGTGCTCATTACCTCTGGTATTGTAGCAGCCAGGTAGAGACTTATAATTCTGCCCAGATTGGGCTTCTTCAGACTTTCCTTGATCTTCTCATAGATTACCATTGACCAATCTGTTCTTAGGGTGAAGATAATTCTTGTCATGATATTGAACATTGAGGCTGACACCCTGTCATGCCCTCCAGGCTTACTGAGAATGACCTTTCCCACAATTTCAGACAGGAATTTTCCTTGACTGTTCATGCCTTTCCTGTTAAAGACAGAACCTATCTTCAGCTTTGGATCAAGTCCACACCAGGTAAGAGCTTCCCTGGTCTTGGATGTAGAAACTTCTTCTTCATCTTGAGTCTTATGTAGCTGGAGTACCTTCCTCAGACTTTTTGGTGAGACCTTGACTTTGGATCCATGCACTCTGGATTTGATTCTATATCTAGAGTCATCAACTGCAGCTCCAGTAAGGAATTCAAGAACTTCCTTCTTCCAAATCTTGGTTGGTTCTGAAACCAAATATTCTAGTCCAGAATCGCTGACTAGGGTTACCACCGATTGGATTTCTGGATCTCCATCATCGAACGCGCCGCGCACAAGTTCATAGCCTTCGTTAACGTTCTCCTCGAGCTTGGGAGCCATTAGGGTTTGGAGAATTAGTCTTGAGAAAAGAGAAATGTCGACACAGGAGTTTTGGTCTCGAAACTTTGAAAGCGTGTCGACAAACACAGACAGAACCCTTTTTATACCTGTCTAATTTTGAAGATGAACAGGCGGGACAGCAAGCTAAACATGTGTCGACACTGGCAATAAGTGTCGACACTGACTTATAATGTCTCGACACATATGTGTCGACACAAGTTTAGTCAACAGATTTTATGTGTCGACACTTGGTTATGTGTCGACACAACATAACTCGACACATTGTCGAGACTTTACTTAGAAAAATTCTGAGTAAAACATAAGTGTCAACACCATATTGGATGTGTCGACACCTACTTGTCATGTGTCGACACTAACATTCTGAAGTGTCGACACCAACATCTTAGATGTGTCGACACCTTTTTCCTGAAGTGTCGACACTACTATTCTATGTCGACATAGACTTGTCTATGTGTCGACACCTTTTTACTTAGTCAATTTTCTAGTTCTGTAAACTTAGTCTAAGTTGATCATTCCTAGTTCAATTTTGAATCTATTGAACTTAGCTTCTTCTAGTGGCTTAGTAAACATATCAACTATTTGTTCATCTGTTTTAACATATTCAAGTACAATATCATTTCTTTCTACATGTTCCCTAAGAAAGTGATATTTAATTTCAATATGTTTTGTCCTACTATGAGATACAGGGTTATTAGCTATTGAAATAGCACTAGTAGAATCACAGAAAAGTGGAGTTCTACTTACCTGAAATCCATAGTCCTCTAGCTGATGTTTAATCCATAGAAGTTGAGCACAGCAACTTCCTGCAGCTACATATTCTGACTCAGCTGTGGAGATAGCCACACTGGTTTGCTTCTTGCTGCTCCATGAAATTAGTCTCCCACCTAGGAATTGACAGGTTCCAGTAGTACTCTTTCTATCCTCTTTGCATCCTGCAAAGTCTACATCTGAATAACCTGTTAGATCAAAATCTCCATTCCTAGGGTACAGAGGCATAGATAGGGAGTGCCCTTTAGATATCTCAAAATTCTCTTGACTGCAGTCAAGTGAGACTCTTTAGGGCAGGCTTGATACCTGGCACAAACACATGTAGCATACATAATGTCAGGCCTACTTGCAGTCAAGTATAGTAGGGAGCCAACTATCCCTCTATACAAGGTTTCATCTACAGGTTTCCCTGCATCATCCTTGCTAAGAGACATACTTGACCCCATAGGAGTCTTCATGGTACTGGAAGAATCCATACAATATTTCCTTATGAGTTCTAGGGTGAACTTGGACTGATATATGGATAAACCATTTTCAGTCTGTTTAACTTGGAGACCCAAGAAAAACTTCAGCTCTCCCATACTACTCATCTCAAACTGACTTTGCATAAGCTTTGAAAACTTTCTGCAAAGGCTACTTTCAGTAGACCCAAATATAATGTCATCTACATATATTTGGACAAGTATGACTTTGCCTCTAGATTCCCTAAGGAATAGAGTCTTATCTATTTTCCCCCTTGAGAACTTGTTCTCAATGAGGAAACTAGATAGGGTTTCATACCAAGCTCTAGGGGCTTGCTTTAACCCATATAATGCTTTCCTAAGTCTATAGACATAATGAGGTTGAGTTGGATCAACAAAACCTGAAGGCTGCTCCACATAGACTTCTTCTTTAAGATTACCATTTAAGAATGCTGACTTGACATCCACCTGGTAAACCTTGAATCCTTGATAGGTTGCATAGGCCAAGAACATCCTTATGGCCTCCAGTCTGGCTACTGGGGCAAAGGTTTGATCAAAATCAATACCTTCTTCTTGCCTATATCCTTTTGCAACCAGTCTTGCTTTATTCTTTATGATGACCCCTTGTTCATCCATCTTATTTCTGTAGATCCACTTAGTTCCTATTACATTGTGGTCTTTAGGCTTTGGAACCAGCTCCCAAATCTTGCACCTTTTGAACTGATTAAGCTCTTCTTGTATAGCTTCAGTCCATTGTGGATCTTGTATAGCTTCTTCAAATTTCTTAGGTTCAACTTGAGACAAAAAGCTGGAGTAGATTGCTGCATTCATGTATCTGCTCCTGGTTTGAACTCCTTGTCTTGGATCTCCAATAATCAGCTCTACTGGATGATCTCTAAGATGCCTGTGGGCTGGAGGCATCCTAGCTTCAGGTTGAACCTCTTCAGCATCTGCATCATGCTGTATACCTTGGATTTCTTCAGCTATTGGCACATGTAGTTCTCCCCCTGGACAACAGCTACTCTCCTCAACTTGCTGTCTTGCAGCTGGTACCTCTTCTATGGTAAGCTTGTCCATTGTCTTTGTCAAACCTGTGGGGCTGCATACATTGCTAGACAACTCATTATTAATAAGTTGAGTCTCATCAAAAACTACATGCACTGATTCCTCAACAACTTGTGTAGTCAAGTTGTATACTCTATAAGCCTTACTATTATTGCTGTACCCAACAAAAATTCCCTCTTGGGACTTGGCAGCAAACTTAGTTATGTAAGACTTTCCATTGTTAAGTATGAAGCATTTACAACCAAAGATCCTAAAATAGGATAGGTTTGGTTTCCTGCCTTTCACAACTTCATAGGGGGTCTTATTTAGCCTTTTAGTGATGGTAGCCCTATTTATCACATGGCATGCAGTGTTAACTGCTTCAGCCCAGAAATACTCTGGCAGTGATGTATCACTAAGTAGGGTTCTACCAGCCTCTATCAAGGTCCTATTCTTCCTTTCAGCAATGCCATTTTGCTGAGGTGTTCTAGGTGAAGAGAATTCTTGAAATATCCCAAAGTCTTCACATAGTTTTGTCATGCTTTCAGACTGAAACTCAGTACCATGGTCACTTCTAATTTTGACCACAGTACTATTTAGTTCATTCTGAATTTGCTTGACAAAGCTGTAGAAGACACTAGGTGTTTCAGATTTCTGCCTTAAGAAGAACACCCAGGAAAACCTTGAGTAGTCATCAACAACTACAAAGGTATAGACCTTCCTACCTAAGCTGTGAACTGGCATTGGACCAAATAGATCCATATGCAAGAGGTATAAACACCTCACAGCATCTTTGTTATCTATGCTTCTAAAGGTGGATTTAGTCTGCTTGCCCTTTTGACAAGCTGAGCAAATACCATCTTTGACACACTTAACTTGAGGACCATTCCTCACTAACTCTTTGCTAAAGAGTTTGCTAATAGTCTTGTAGTTAAGATGGGCAAGCCTCTTGTGCCATTTGACACAATGAGAGACTGTCTCATCAGCTACAAGACAAACTGGAGAACCATTGTTCTCAATCATAATGTCTAGACAGTAGACATTCCTCTTCCTATATCCTGTCAAAATGATCTCTTGATCACTTGACCTCTTGATATGACAACCATTTTTAACAAATGAGATGTCATACCCTACATCACTTAACTGACTTATACTTATAAGGTTGTGTTTCAACCCTTTAACATAAGCTACTTGAGTAATGGTAACAAGGTTTGAAGAAATGTTACCAAACCCTTTGATGATTCCTTTTTCAGAACCACCAAAGGTCACTTTAGGACCATTTTTGATTGGAACATAGTCCTTCAGTAGTCCCCTTGTTCCAGTCATATGTCTGGAACATCCACTATCCAAGTACCATGTTGGGGTATGGCCACTTGGATTCACCTGCAAAACAAATTAATGAACCTTAGAACCCAAAGTAATTTTGGGTCCTTGGTGATTGTTAGTTTGCAACTTGACAAAGCTACCTACTGGCTTTCCACCAGGTAACTTGCTACTCATCTTAGCACTGGCATTGTGCCAACAGTCCATTGCAAAATGGCCAATCTTGCCACAGCACCAGCATTCAAACTTGTTATACCTTTGCTTAGGTACAACCTTTGCTGTCTTGACTACAGCAGGCTTGTTGAATGTTGGGGCTTTGCCCTTGGACTTAAACTTGGACTGCTCAGTCCCTGCAAGTCTAACAAAACCCAGTCCAGCCTTGCCTTTATGATGAACAAATTCATCAATTAAAGGCAGCACTGATTTAGGTTTTGAAAACCTTGCAACAAGCTCTCTCTCTTTCTGAAGATTGATCTCCAGTCTCTTAATTTGATCATTCTTATAAGTGATAGTTCCCATCTGAATCACAGTAATGTGTTTCAGCCTGGCTACCTTATTCAGTTTTTGATCAAATTCCTTCTCAAAGTCTGTTGCAACAGCCTTGAGATCAGCAATCTCCTTTGCCTGACTTTTAGCTAGGGTCTTGCTTTTCTTATAGGCTTGTAACAGTACCTTATATTCATCTATAAGCTGATGAATATCTTCCTCAGACTCAGATATATTCTCATCACTTGATGAAGAAGAATCTGATTCTGAACTAGAACAAGAAACTGAATTTAAACTTGAACTTTGTACCTGACTGAGTCCTGGCTGCTCCAGGATTTTGGTACTCTCAGTCAATGCCATCAGTCCTTGGCACTGGCAGTCTTCTTGTTCATAAATTGACTCCAAGATCTGCATAAATTCTTCTTCTTCTTCTTCAGCAAATAGCCCTATGTAGGCTTCAGCATCAGTATCAGTGTCTGAAGAAGAAATATCTGAAAGAGTCTTCTCATTCTTGGCAACAAAAGACTTCTCTTTCTTCCCTTTGAAGTGAGTCTTTTTCCTGTCACTGGATTCTTTTCTTTTCTCAGGACAATCTGCAATAACATGACCCTGTCTATTGCAGCAGTAGCACACAATCTTTGATCCAGTTGCCTTGCTTGTCTTTGTCTTTTTCCTGTCCTTCTTTGAAGGCTTTTTCTCCTGATACAAGACTTCTTTTCCCTTGTAAGTAGATGGTCTGGACCTCCACTGTTTCTTCTTCAGGAATTTCTGAAAGTGTCTAGTGAAGGCAGCAAAGTATTCATCACTTTCACTGCTTGTAGACTTTGTACTGACAGACTCTTCTGACTCAGATTCAACTACCTCTGGAGGTGGAGTTGATGACTTAGTCCTGCATTTTCTGGGAACTTCTGTCTTGAAAGCAACAGTCCTTTCCTTGTGCTCAGTCCTAGTAGATTTCTCCTCCTCTTTCCTCACTGTCAGCTGCATCTCATATGACAATAACTTGCCAAACAGTGTAGGAGGAGGAATTTCTCCCAACTTTGCCATTTCTCTTATGACACAGATCTTGGTGTCCCAATCTTTGGTTAGGGACCTTAGGAATTTGTCATTCAGTTCATAGTTGCTGAACTCTCTTCCATAAGACATGAGTTCATTAACTATTCTATAGAACTTCTTGTAGCATTCAGTGATGCTATCTCCCTTTCCTTGCCTAAAGCTCTCATACTCTTGATTAAGCAAGGACTTCCTATCTTTCCTAACTTCTTCAGATCCTTCCATATACACTATAAGAGTGTCCCACATCTCTTTTGCTGTCCTACAGTGAATTAAGTTCTGAAAAGTGGCATCATCAATGGCACTCACTATTATGTTCTGTGCCCTCTTGTCCATGGTGGCTAGGACAATTTCATCCTTGGTCATCTCAGAGAAATCCTTTGGAGTCCTCTGATTTGCATCCAATACTGAAATCTTCATTGGCACATAAGACCCTTCCTTTACTGTGATGTATATTCTAGGGTCAGAGGCTTCCATAAATAGCCTTACCCTCTCTTTCCAGATTCCAAAGATCTCCTTCCTGCATATGGGTAACTTCATGGAACCCAACTCTTTGTGATTCTCATAAGAACCCATGTTTCTTGAAGTTCTTGAATTTCTTGAATCTGTTTTCTGACTTAGACTGTTTCTGCCAAACAGGATCTCCTTAGACTGTTAGTCCTTGTTTTGAGGAACCTCCCTCTGATACCACTTGAAAGATATGGCACCTAAACACCTAGAGGGGGGGGGGGGGGTGAATAGGTGACCTAATCCTTTTCTAATTTTGTTGGCAGCCAAACAGTTATATCACAAATTTCTAACTAGTTTATTACAGCAATCAACAATAATCAAACAAACACAGATCATCCACAGCACAAACACAGCACAACACACAGTGTTTTATAGTGGTTCCCCAAGTTATGGGTACATCCACTTTCCCCCTTCGCCTATCTAGCAGTGTATTAGATTCGGCCTAACTTCTCCACTGTCTCAGAACCCAAATTGGTTCCTACCTCAGGCCCAAAGCCAATCAAGGCCTACACTCAGCCAATCCAAGGCCTACACTCAGAGATCTATATCTCCTACACTCAGGCTAACAAGCCCTACCCCCAGCCTTTATAAATATAGGCTTACAATCACTCAGATCCAATGGATCCTACAAGTTACAAATGTAATAGAAATAATAACTCTACAACTCAGATTTACAGGAGGGGAGTTGAGAGATTCTTTGATGAGTTCTTGGAAGAACTCAGCTGGATTCACCCTGACTTAGCTTTCTTCAAATCTTCTTGAGTAGAACTGAATAAGGCTGAATCCTCTGCAGTTGTTCCTTGACCTCTGCTACTTAAGATCCAGAATTGATTCTGAATCCTTCTTCTCAGCCTAGTTCCTGAGGCTGATTTCTTGGAAGGAGCCCTCTCTCTCTCCAACTTCTTAGATCTGCAGTTGGAATGCAAGATCTTCTTGTGTTTATACTCTGTGTACCACTTTACAGATTACTTGAATAATCTGATCAATTACTTTAATTATTCTCCCTACTGTTTCTGTAAACTGTGGGTGCCTATTTATAGGCTTTCTTCATGGTAACCGGCTGGTCCGGTTCATAACTGACTTCTGACATCTCTGACAGTTGTTGTAGACCGGCTGGATCGGCAGCTGTCATGTCAACCAGTCACTTCTTGAAAATCTCTATCTGTCTGATAGTGTCGAGACTTTCTGTCTTTAAGTGTCAACACTTATAGTCCAAGTGTCGACACATGTTGTATAAGTGTCGACACAAGTCTACAAGGTGTCGACACAATTCCTTGTATGTCTCGACACAGATTCTTCTGCACGTGTCGACACTAAAATTGAGTGTCGACACCAATACTTGTTCTTTTAGCTTTTGCTGAATTCTTCTATGTGTCGACACATCTCCTTTGTGTCGACACAACTTCTTGTGTTGAATCTGTTAAGTGTCGACACTGCTTCTTGGTGTCGACACATAGTGTTCTATCTTGAATCTTGCTGAGTGTCGACACAGCTCCTTGTGTCGACACACCTTCTTGTTGTTGAGACTTCAGCTGAGTGTCGACACATTCCTTTAGTGTCGACACTTGTACTTAGAATAATTTGCTGCTCTTTCTGTTCTTTGCTAAGTGTCGACGCATCTCCTTTGTGTCGACACTTTCTTCAAGTGTTGAGTCTTTAGCTAAGTGTCGACACATTGTGCTGGGTGTCGACACTTACTTCAAGTGTTGACTCTTCTGATAGTGTGTCGACACATTGTGCTGAGTGTCGACACATTCTTCAAATGCTGACTCTTCAGCATAGTGTCGACACATTGTGTAGAGTGTCGACACATGTACTTAGACTCTGCAGACTTTTGCTGAGTGTCGACACAGCTCCAAGTGTCGACACTTTCTGTTGTAGACACTGCTTCACTGGGTGTCGACACAGCTCCTTGTGTCGACACTTTCTGTCTGCACTTTTCTTCACTGAGTGTCGACACAGCTCCAAGTGTCGACACTTTCTGTCTGGTGTCGACTCTGCATCCCAGGTGTCGACACAATGACTCCAAGTGTCGACACTGCTTGTCTGGGTGTCGACACAGGCTTTCTTAAGTGTCGACACTTTCCCTCTGGGTGTCGACACATGGACTTAGAAACTTTTTGCTTCAGTCCAGTGATTTCTTAACCTGCACAAGTAACTCAAACATACATCAAATACATTATGATGTATATCATTGAGATGGGTGAGGCTTCTTCAAATCAGGTACATTTGACCAATGTACCCAACAAGGAGCTGTGTCGACACTCAGCAAGTATCAACACTGAAGACATGTGTCGACACCAAGAAGCAGTGTCGACACTTAACAGATTCAACACATGAAGATGTGTGGACACAAAGGACATGTGTTGACACTTAGAAGAATTCAGCAAAATACAGAAGATCAAGTACTTGTGTCGACACTCAATTTCAGTGTCGACACATGAAGAAGAAACTGTGTCGAGACATAGAATCTACAACACAAGGAGTTGTGTCAACACCTTGTAGACTTGTGTCGACACTTACACAACTTGTGTCGACACTTGGTCTATAAGTGTCGATACTTAAAGACAGAAAGTCTCGACACTTTCAGACAGTTAGAGAACTTTCAAGAACTGACTGGATGACTTGACAGCTGCCGTTCCAGCCGGTCTACTGCACCTGTCAGAGATGTCCGAATTTAGTTATGGACCGGACCAGCCGGTTAACATGAAGAAGGCCTATAAATAGGCTTATACAGTCTACAGAAACTATTGTTGTGGTTGTTAAAAAAAAGGTGGTTCACAGAGTTGTTCAAGTTATTGATTAAGTATCAAAACAAGAAGATCTAGCTGTCCAAGTGCAGATCTAAGAAGTTGGAGAGAGAGGGCTCCATCCAAGAAATCAGCCGTTGGAACTAGGCTGAGAAGAAGGGTTCAGATTTATTCTGGATCTTAAGAAGCAGAGGTCAAGGATCAACTACAGAAGGAGTCAATCTTATTGAGTTCTACTTTCAAGAACCTTTGAAGAAAGCTAAGTCAGATTGAATCCTGCTGAGTTCTTCCAAGAACTCATGAAGAAACTCACAACTCCCCTCTCTTGTCTTTGGGTTGCTGAGTTAACAATTGTAAATTCATTTTTATCTTGTAGGATCCTTTGGATCTGAGTGTTTGTAAGTCTGTAATTATAAAGGCTGAGTGTAGGGCTTGAGAGCCTGAGTGTAGGAGATTGAAATCTCTGAGTGTAGGCCTTGGTGGCTGAGTGTAGGCCTTGTTGGCTGAGTGTAGGCCTTGTTGGCTGAGTGTAGGCCTTTGTGGCTGAGTGTAGGCTTTGTGGAAAAGCTGAGTTGTAGGGCCATGGGCCTGAGGTGTAGGAACCAGTTTGGGTTCTGAGACAGTGGTGAAGTTTGGCCGAATCTAGTACACTGCTAGATAGGCGAAGGGGGAAAGTGGATGTACCCAAAGCTTGGGGAACCACTATAAAACTCTGTGTCTGCTGTGATTGTGAATGCTGTGTGATTGCTGTGCAAAAGTAGTATAGATTCTATGTTATAAACTGATTGCTGCCATTAAAGTTTAAAAAGAATTTGGTCACCTATTCACCCCCCCTCTAGGTGTTTAGATACTATATCTTTCAGTTAGAGAAAGATTTAAATATGTGCAATATTGAGAACATACTTGTCGGTGGAAATATATTGAATAATGATGAACTTGGCTTGAACATGCGGTCTATAATTGGTAATGACTGTTACGAACAAATGGTCGTGGTCTTGGATGATGAATGTGTGAAATAGCCTTACACTGATAATGAACCCATAAGTACTATGGGGCATGGTGTTGTGAAAGGGTGTAAGTGTGGGATGTTGACCGCACTGGTTTGGTAATGTTGAGAAGAGGCGTAGGTGGACGGTTGGGATTGGTCCTCGGTGTTCATTCCCGAGGCTCCTTACGTGCCACGATGAGGTGAAATTACATGCGGTGTGACTCGACACGCGGTGTCATTATCCTGGGTTAAGGATAGTGTGGCAGGTCTACGGGCTCGTCAGTCATCACACCGACGGGAGTTGACAGATAGACTTTGGGCGATTGGGCTTGGTCCTCAGTGCTCATTCCCGGTTCTCCTTTCGTAGCAAGTGGACGGTTGGGCTTGGTCTTCGTGCTTTTTCTGGGGCTCCTTCCGGGTCACAACATGGGCCAGTTCGGGGCTTAGTTCTCGGTGCACATCTACCCGAGACTCCCACTGAGCCGTAGTACGCATCGGAGCTCCGTTGTTGTGTTCTTAGCATTGAGGCATATGGAGGCCTAGGCTTGGTAGTGTGGATGCCCGCCTAGTAGTGGAGAAGCCCGCTCCACTGTCACCGCCTAGCCACGATGGTTGACGCCTGAGAGGTTAACTACCTGCTCGAAAAGTGGGAACTACAAGTCTGTGTCGACATAGCGATTGTATGTGCGTGATCATGGGTGAGTCATTGCATTACATTCATATCATTACATTACATTGCATACACAAGATTATTATCGTATGAGTTTGTATGGGCACTCTTATACGATGAGTTACTTTATTGTTGAGCCGATCTTTAACTTATAAGTTTGTATGAACATTCTTATAAGCTAAGTTACTTTCATGTTGTAGATCTATATGCTTAGATGGATTGATATAGCTTAAGTAGAATTGCTAGAATGGAATGTTGATAATATTATTTTACATTACTTCTATTGTACTCGTGACATGTATACTTACTCCACTTGCTTGTTCTACTCCTTGTATAAATATATTGTACCCTTGTTCCTTTCTCCGCCCGGTGCCGAGGAGTCGTCGGGGGAGCGGATGTGATAGCCACTTAGTCTTTTTGACTAACGGTTGCTACGTCTTCCTTTTTAGGAGGAAACCCCGCAGACAGGGCAGCAACAGGTCATACAGCAAGACAGCCAGGCCAGGATGATAGGGCCTAAAGGGACGGTGCCTTCGATACCATCAGTGACCGATATGAGTTGAGAGACCCATGATGTAGCCCTTTTGGGCAAGTTTTACCCGTACTCTAATACTTTAAAAGCTTGATGTAGCTTCTTTTTCTTGATGTACTTTTGGACTAAGTTACTTATGTGTGAATTGACTTCTGTTTTTATTTTCTTGGTTGGGTTGGCATTGGATGATATTGTTTATAGCCGACAGAATAGGCATCTTGTGGTCCAGACCAACACGTGCGTTGGTGCCACCGCAAGGCGGCTGTTCTGGCCATAAGACTACCCTCGTGTCGTGTCTTGTATTCTGAGAGGGGGGTCTTACAAATGGTATCAACTTGCTACGATCCTGAACTAAAGAAGTCATTCAACAATGGTGCCACCCCCGTTCGATTAGTCAGCTTGGGGACAAACTGACTTAGTAGAAGCTGTAGTGTGCCCATATGTAATTCACACTAGGTATGTCCAACATTGACCTTAAGATTAGCCAACCCGACCTTAGGTTTATACTCTACGTGTAGATCCCTATGCACATTGAGCCAGTGGGGAGCACCCCCACCCCATCCGTACCCACACAGTTTCAGCAATCATAGCTAGGGCAGACGCTCACAACTATCTTGGATGCCTTTAGATCCCAACAAGCCCCCGTACAATAACAAGCTCCGGGATCCAATTAGTTGAGCACTTTCCGAGCTCTCTCCCCTCCTGCCTACCTTGGGATAGTGTCGGCCGTGCGTACAGAAGAATGGCTCGATACGGTGCATGAGCTATTGGCAGGAATCTGTTGCCCAGCTAGTATGGCTGTAACATTGGCAGTGTCCGTCCTAGAACTGCACGCCAAGAGGTGGTGGAAGTCCCTCATGGGTTCCACCTTTCAAGGGCAGGTTTATATGGAGATTAGCTGGAGAAAGTTCTCAGGAGTCTTTTTAGAGCACTTCATTCCCTCGTCTACTTGAGATGAACTCGAAGAGAGATTGCTACAGCTGAAGCAAGGATCGAAGTCAGTTACGGAGTATCAACGAGAGTTCCAACACCTCATGAGATCTGCTGACTCATATGACTTGGATGACAGAGGATACGCTAAGCGCTTCTATAAAAGGCTGTAGGACCCCCTAAGGCAGAGCCTTTTATTTATAGCGGACTCCAGCTTGGCGGATATAATTGACATGACGAAGAGGCTAGAAGCAGTCCACTTGGGAAGTGGTACGAGACCTGCTGAGGGTATGATAGAAGCTGGCCCTAGCAATAGAAGGAGACACAACTACGGAGGAGGAAGAAGACATCAGAGAGGTGGCAGGCATTTCCACCGGAACTTTAGAATGGATCACCCTGTTCCACAGCCACCAACATTGCCTCCACCTCCACAGCTTCATCAGTTTCAGCAACCCGAGGGGCAGAATGAGCGAGTGTGCTTCCAATACAACCAACCGGTCCATATCCGACATTACTGCCCACAGCTGTTTGGGCATGCTCCTCTTGATCCCACTCTGGCAGCTCCACGAGGGCGGGGACATATACGTGGTCGAGGACGCGGACCACGAGGAGGAAACCCTGGACCTGCTCGGGATCAGGTGATCGCACTGGACATGACACATGAGCGGAACCCTTAGGATGCGATTGCAGAATGTTACAGTTAGTAATCACATCTTCATTATTAACCTTAAGTTGCTTAAGATGTACTAGAGATCTAGCTTTGAGTATTGTTATTGGTACTTAGGCACCGTGGTGGTAGGCGGGAAACCGGCCTATACGTTATTCGATATCGGTGCCTCACACTTGTTTGTATCTACGGACTTCATTAAAGAGCTAGAAGGAGTGCAATACTTCACTGGTATTGCTCGACGAGTACGCCTCCCAGACGGCTCTAAGATGACGGAAACCTCCAAGTGTGAATTGGAGATACACATTGGGGGAAAGACCTTTGATACCCCTGCCACAGTTTTGAGAATGCCAGAAATTCAATCTCATTCTGGGCATGGCGTGGTTGGATTGGCACTACACAAGAATTGACTGCGCAGAGAAGCGAATTTATTTGAGACATGGGGACACTGATGTCATCTTTCAAGGTATAAAATTCGCACCTCATTTGTTATTATCTTTGATTCAGGCCTTGAAAGCTCACAAGAGGGGGGAAGAAGTCTGCATGATATGTTTTGAACTGATGGAGATGAAAATAGATATGAAGGATGTGCGAGTAGTACAGGACTTTTCCGAGGTATTTCCTGAGAAATTGCCAGGATTACCCCCATATAGAGAGGTGGATTTTCAAATTAAGCTAGTACCGGGTGCCAAGCCCGTCTCCAGGACCCCTTACCGAATGGCCCCGAAGGAATTCGCAGAGTTTATAGTTCAGTTGCAAGAACTGGTGGAATCAAGGTTTGTTCGGCCCAGCTCATCACCTTGGGGAGCCCCTGTTCTGTTCATTAAGAAGAAGGATGGAACCTTGCAATTATGAATAGACTATCAGGAGCTCAATCGACTGACCATGCGGAACACTTATCCGTTACCCCAGATCGACGAGTTGTTCGACCAATTGGTAGGAGCACATTAGTTTTCTAAGCTAGATTTGCGCTCGGGGTACTATCAGTTGATGATACAAGAGGTGGACATTCAAGAAATAACTTTTAGCTCAAGGTACGGTTTGTACGAGTTCACCGTGATGCCGTTTGGGCTCACAAATTCCCCTTCAGCTTTCATGAGTTTGATGAACAAGGTGTTCGAGCCTTATCTAGATATCTTCGTCATCGTTTTCATCGATGACATCTTGGTCTACTCAAAGATAGAGGAAGAGCATGTCGAACATCTGACCTTGGTACTGGGGAAGCTAAAAGAGCATGCCCCGATTGCTAAGTTCAGCTAGTGTGAATTCTGGCTCCAAGAAGTTGCCTTCTTAGGACATGTGATCAGTGGGGCTGGACTAGCTGTGAATCCGGCCAAGGTACGTGCCGTCAAGGAATGGTCGCCCTTGAAGTTAGTAGTCGATGTTCGGAGTTTCCTTGGAGTTGCCAGGTATTATCGCAAGTTCGTAAAAGGGTTCTCAAAGATTGCCCTTCCCCTTACTACCCTGACAAAGAAAGGTGTGCCATATGAGTGGACACCCTAGTGTGAAGCTGCATTCCAAGAACTGAAAGATAGACTTACCTCCGCCCCCATCCTCGCCCTTCCGTATGGGAAGGAAGGATTTCAAGTATACAAGGATGCATCTTATCAAGGGATGGGAGCGGTACTGATGTAACACGGTCATGTGATCGCTTATGCTTCAAGGCAACTAAAGAAGCATGAACTCAACTATCCAGTTCACGATTTAGAGTTGGGGGCAGTGGTATTCGCCTTGAAGATTTGGAGACACTATCTATATGGTGTCCACTACGAAATCTTTTCGGATCACAAGAATCTAAAGTAAGTCCATACCCATAATGAATTGAATTTGAGATAGCGGCGGTGGTTAGAGTTTTTATGCAATTATGAATTCACCTTGAACTACCACCCCAGAAAAGCAAATTCCGTAGCTAATGCTTTGAGCAGAAGGGTACCGAAATCGAATCCTGAGTCCCGATTGAGAGTATGGAGTTAGCTCGGATTCTCGAAGAGATGAAGATTACCCGGGTATATAAAGACCAATCAGAAAAGTATACGGAGTACTTGGCGACCATGAGTATAGTCTGTGATATTCGGGACCGAATCCGTATGGAGCAAGGAAAAGATGTTGTTCTGGCCCTCGTGATTAAGTCAGTTGAGGGTGGACCCACCGAAGAGTATACATTAAAAGACGACCTCGTTTATTTTCATGGTTGGCTCTACATTCCCAAAGGCAGTAAAATTCGGTAAGATATCTTGAGAGAGACACATTGCTCCCAGTATTCAGTGCATCGCCAAAATATACGCCGACTTGTGAAAGACCATGTGTTGATCGGGAATGAAGAAAGACGTTAGATATTTTGTTACACATTGCGAGGCCTGTCAAAGGGTGAAGGCGGAATGCAAGAGACCTGGAGGGTTATTACAGCCATTGCCCATCCCCGAGTGGAAGTTCGAGGATATCTCCATGGACTTCATCCACGGATTACCTCACTCACGCTCAGGGAATGATTCAGTGTGGGTAATCATTGACCTCCTGACAAAGGTAGCCATGTTTATTCCTATGAAGAAAGAAGCTCATGTGGATGTTTTGGTATGCGTCTTTGTGGAGCAGTTTGTACAGTATCATGGCGTGCCAAGGGCAATTGTTTCTGACCGAGATGGTCGGTATACCTCTAAAGAGTGGAAGGCCATACAAGCGTACTTGGCTTCACGCCTTACCTTTAGCATAACATTTCATCCTTAGACGGACGGGCAGTCTGAGAGGACCATCAGAATATTAGAAGACCTATTGAGACTGTGTGTGTTGGATAAAGGGGATCCATGGGAAAGACTCTTACCCCTGGTAGAATTCTCCTATAACAACAGTCACCATGCTAGTATCGGGATGACACCCCATGAAGCCCTTTACGGAAGAAGGTGTAGAACCCACTTGTCATGAGTGTAAGATGAAGACCCGAAGGTTTTAGGAATTGAGTACATCGATGATACAGATGCGATTGTTAGATTAATACAAGACTACATGCTTGAGGCTCAAAGTCGGCAGGCTAAATCTTTTAATGCAAGGCACCGGATGGTAGAATTTCAAGTGGGTGACAAAGCGTTCCTGAAAATCAGGCCGATGCATGGAGTGTCACGGGTACGTGGTGTGAAAAAGCTCAGCCTAAGGTACGTTGGGCCTTACACTATATTGGAAAGAATTGGCCCTTTGGCCTACCAGTTGGAGTTATCACCAGAGCTGGAGAACCTTCATGACATATTCCAGGTGTCGTCTCTCCGGAAGGTGCTGTTGCAGCCCGATCAACATATTCCCACCATTGATGGAGTAGTAGCAACTGATAGATATGTATGACTAGAGCTGGTGCAGATAGTAGACAACGAGATAAGGAGTTTGTGTCGCAAGAGTGTTCCTTTGGTAAAGGTGTTGTGGTCTAACCATGGGAAGGAGGAATATACATGGGAGCCACTGGACTTGATGCAAAAGTGCTACCTAGAGTTGTTTCCTCAAGGTAACTTTAAAAGAATATTTTATTTTATTTTATGTTTTCCTCTCCCCATAGCCTTAGCCTGATTTCGAGGACGAAATCTTTTTATTTTGTTTATAGGATTTGTAACATCCCAATTCACGCTAGGCTCCTCGTGCGCACTTTTAAGTCATGAGAGTTGGCTTGGGCTAAGGGAGTGCTGGCAGTTAAGCTTGCACTCGAGTAAGGGAGGTGAAGTTGGTCCAAAGTAGGACACGGGTAGTGACACGGTCGTGTCCCTACCCGTGTGGTTCTCTTGTGTCTCTACATCTTCCTTGTGAAATCTCCAGAGAAGGATACGGGTACTGACATGGGTGTGTCTGTTGAAACCGGATACCGGTCTTTGTGGAGTTCGAGGTCCCAAAAGAGGGGTGACCGCGCACCTACTACACTCAAGCGAACAATCGGGGCTCTAGACTAGGAACGTAAGGGACAGGCCCAAGGTCTCAGCGTGGAGGTCCCACCACACACCCGGAAGACTAACGAAGTCTTCCCCTCCTAAGCCAATTGCTGAGCTAATTGGGCACCGTTGGAAGGCTCTCTTGGCCGACCAGAACCCCTAGGGAGATTCTCAAAATTCACTCCCTCTTAACCAAGGATGACACCTCGGGTTTGTGCAAAACGCCCTGTAACTTGTAACTGCCCTCCTAGTAGCATAACCTCGCCTAGCAGTTCTATTTCTCCGCAGCCCCTTTTGGACCGCCACCCACGCAACACAAGCCTTCAAGGGCTAGCAAAAACATCGCGGGCATCTCAAATTACAGGAACGTACGTTCCATACCTCGGCACGCAGGCCGGTAACAGAAACAAAAAGGCCTTCTAGGGCCGGCACAAACTTGGGCTTAAGCCCGCCGCTTTTCGCTACATAAAGAATGCACAACTTCCTCGGAGTCTTCTCCGGGAACCCCAGAACATCACCAATCCGGCTCGTACGTCCGGATGGGCTTCACACAGCATGCCTAAACCGTACTCACGCTTCCGGGCACTAAATGAAATAAACTGCGGGGACGTACACGTCAACCCGTCGGAGAGCACCCTTCCTCCACCCATTGGTGAAGAGGGGCCTCCATGCAAATATGTAAATTTAGGGCTTCACATGCCCGAGGGAGAAATTTCGTTACCCTTGGCGCGGATATTGGCGGAGTCGCGGCCGCGTGTCTTGCACGAGGCTCGATGCCCGGTGAAGGGCTCCTAGCTGATTTTTCTGATGGCGGTGCCGGCCCTAACCCTCATCACAATCTTCTCGTGGCCGAACGTTGCTGGAGAAACCCGGTCCCTATTTCCTTGGCCGAGCCGTTGCTGGAGGAGATGGAAAAATACGTCCTCTTGCTCCGTTTTTCCGGTGGTGGCCGAGCCCTCGCAGGGAGGAGAACAATGACTCCCGATCTTCATTTTCCTGGCCGAGCCTAGCCGTAGATGGACGATCAATGCCTTGCTCCAAGCGGCCGTGGTGGTGGTCGGACTCCCTTCCCGGCCGACCCCGGCTCTAGGCCGTGTCCTAGCTCCAGGCCGTGCCCGGGCATTCGGCGGTCGTGCCTTGCCCCAGGCGGCCGGCTCTTTCTCCAGGCGGCCGAGCCCCACCTGCAGGCGGCCGGTCCTTCTTCCCTTGCTGCTTCACCGAGAGAGAGAGAGAGAGAGACCGGGAGAGATAGAGAGAGTGAGAGAGAGACCGGGAGAGAGAGAGAGAGGGTGACCCCTTGCGGCTGGCTCCCTTTTTTCCTCCTCCAGCCCGATGCCCTACCCCGCCTCCTGCCCCCTTTTCCCCTCCACCGGCCCGATGCCCTCTTTTCTTTCCTCCCCCATATATATAAACATCTATATATATTTATAATAAATATATGTATAAACATATATATGTATATAATAAATATATATTATAAATAGAAATATACATACATAGTAAATATATACATATATTTTTATAACTCAAAACATAAAAACTCCACACGCGCGTACAAGAGCCCGCACGTCCTCGAACAGGGCTGCACTAAATCGTCGCTCGCAGTACGTCCCGAGCCCGCTCCCTGAGGAGGATCCCACTCGGCCGGGTACGGGGTTGTACACAATCTCCGCTCTTTTCGAGGTTGTCCAAGCTCGAAAAGAAATGTCCAACCTCAAGTACTCGGCGAGTGGGTTCCGACTTAAAAAGAGTTTGAGAGAGTTCCCCGCTTAGAGATAAAAAGAGCTCCAGGCCAGGGCTTAAATAAGAATCAACTCACTATCATGAACATGCGACAAAAACCAATCTATTTAAAAATCCAACCAGATTACCAATTGATGGGGAAGTCAATGACAGTACATGTTTTGAGATGCATATTTCAGATGGGCATACCTCTTATAAATACAATGATTTTGCTACTTCCCAAACATTTTATGTATCAGCAATGTCAACATTAAAAGAAATAAGTTCGGTAATGTTATTTTTCATGTCGCGAAAGAGGATGATGTTTTTGATCTGGCAGGCTTTGCAAATAATTTAACTATTTTCATAAGACATGAAACAAGTGATGTATTAAGGTCAGTCTATTCAGTTCATCAAAAAGAAACTATTGATCTAAACTATGGTTTAAACTGTGATTCTTCTCCTTTTTCAAAAGCATTGCACACTATCTTGCTTTTCTATGAGATCAAACCATTTCCCAGTCCAAGTCCTTTCCCCCCAGGTGTGCCTACCGCCCTGCCCAGCTAATGAGAGCCTGAGCAGCCAGTCTACCCGGGGCGGAGCAGCACTCGGGGTCCCTTACCCCCACAGGCGAGCCTACGGACCTGCCAGCTGGATGGGAGCCTGCGCAGCGGGTCTACCTGGGGCCGAGCCAGACTCGGGGTAGTGCAAAAGTCTCCAAACAATCTCCAACCACCGAGTGAGCCTACAGCCCTGCCAGCTTGATGGGAGGCTGGTCAGCGGGTCTGCTCGGGGTCTCCTCTTCCAAAGCACCTCCAACCACCGAGTGAGCCTTCAGCCCTGCCAGCTAGACGGGAGCCTGGCCAGCGGGTCTGCTCGTGGTCTCCTCTACAAAACACCTCCAACCACCGAGTGAGCCTACAGCCCTGCCAGCTAGATGGGAGCCTGGTCAGCGGGTCTGCTCGGGGTCTCCTCTCCAAAACACCTCCAACCACCGAGTGAGCCTACAGCCCTGCCAGCTAGATGGGAGCCTGGTCAGCGGGTCTGCTCGGGGTCTCCTCTCCAAAACACCTCCAACCACCGAGTGAGCCTACAGCCCTGCCAGCTAGATGGGAGCCTGGTCAGCGGGTCTGCTCGGGGTCTCCTCTCCAAAACACCTCCAACCACCGAGTGAGCCTACAGCCCTGCCAGCTAGATGGGAGCCTGGTCAGCGGGTCTGCTCGGGGTCTCCTCTCCAAAACACCTCCAACCACCGAGTGAGCCTACAGCCCTGCCAGCTAGATGGGAGCCTGGTCAGCGGGTCTGCTCGGGGTCTCCTCTCCAAAACACCTCCAACCACCGAGTGAGCCTACAGCCCTGCCAGCTAGATGGGAGCCTGGTCAGCGGGTCTGCTCGGGGTCTCCTCTCCAAAACACCTCCAACCACCGAGTGAGCCTACAGCCCTGCCAGCTAGATGGGAGCCTGGTCAGCGGGTCTGCTCGGGGTCTCCTCTCCAAAACACCTCCAACCACCGAGTGAGCCTACAGCCCTGCCAGCTAGATGGGAGCCTGGTCAGCGGGTCTGCTCGGGGTCTCCTCTCCAAAACACCTCCAACCACCGAGTGAGCCTACAGCCCTGCCAGCTAGATGGGAGCCTGGTCAGCGGGTCTGCTCGGGGTCTCCTCTCCAAAACACCTCCAACCACCGAGTGAGCCTACATCCCTGCCAGCTGATGGGAGCCTGGTCAGCGGGTCTGCTCGGGGTCTCCTCTCCAAAACACCTCCAACCACCGATGGCCTACAGCCCTGCCAGCTAGATGGGAGCTGGTCAGCGGGTCTGCTCGGGGTCTCCTCTCCAAAACACCTCCAACCACCGAGTGAGCCTACAGCCCTGCCAGCTAGATGGGAGCCTGGTCAGCGGGTCTGCTCGGGGTCTCCTCTCCAAAACACCTCCAACCACCGAGTGAGCCTACAGCCCTGCCAGCTAGATGGGAGCCTGGTCAGCGGGTCTGCTCGGGGTCTCCTCTCCAAAACACCTCCAACCACCGAGTGAGCCTACAGCCCTGCCAGCTAGATGGGAGCCTGGTCAGCGGGTCTGCTCGGGGTCTCCTCTCCAAAACACCTCCAACCACCGAGTGAGCCTACAGCCCTGCCAGCTAGATGGGAGCCTGGTCAGCGGGTCTGCTCGGGGTCTCCTCTCCAAAACACCTCCAACCACCGAGTGAGCCTACAGCCCTGCCAGCTAGATGGGAGCCTGGTCAGCGGGTCTGCTCGGGGTCTCCTCTCCAAAACACCTCCAACCACCGAGTGAGCCTACAGCCCTGCCAGCTAGATGGGAGCCTGGTCAGCGGGTCTGCTCGGGGTCTCCTCTCCAAAACACCTCCAACCACCGAGTGAGCCTACAGCCCTGCCAGCTAGATGGGAGCCTGGTCAGCGGGTCTGCTCGGGGTCTCCTCTCCAAAACACCTCCAACCACCGAGTGAGCCTACAGCCCTGCCAGCTAGATGGGAGCCTGGTCAGCGGGTCTGCTCGGGGTCTCCTCTCCAAAACACCTCCAACCACCGAGTGAGCCTACAGCCCTGCCAGCTAGATGGGAGCCTGGTCAGCGGGTCTGCTCGGGGTCTCCTCTCCAAAACACCTCCAACCACCGAGTGAGCCTACAGCCCTGCCAGCTAGATGGAAGCCTGGTCAGCGGGTCTGCTCGGGGTCTCCTCTCCAAAACACCTCCAACCACCGAGTGAGCCTACAGCCCTGCCAGCTAGATGGGAGCCTGGTCAGCGGGTCTGCTCGGGGTCTCCTCTCCAAAACACCTCCAACCACCGAGTGAGCCTACAGCCCTGCCAGCTCAGCCTAGCGGGTCTGCTCGGGGTCTCCTCTCCAAAACACCTCCAATCCATATTTGCAAACTAAGAAGTTGTCAAGGTTGGTCATGATTTTCCAATAACAACAGCCTCCAAAGCATGATAGAAAATAATAATGATAATAAGTAAAATTCATAGATCGTCAATCCACAAAAAATGTATAGCTTTGATCATAATGTAGACCCATGTGTGATGTGATTCCCATCAAATAGCAATCAATAAAAAATAGTGAAATAATCATGTGCTCTTCTAAAATTTATAGTGGGTCAGACAAATAACTTGCTCCCATCTAACCTCTAGACTGTAAAAAGATTCTAGTAGGTTTTGTCTCAAAGAAAGATTATAAACAAAATATTCACATGATCAAATCAAACAGTGAAACACAGCTGAAATGAAATGTGCAGAAATAGAATGTAGTATCTTATCCTCAACATACATGTTCATTAAAGGACTTTAAAAGTACAGAATGGGTGGGCATAACAATAAAAATTACTTGAGAGGCATTTTACGAAATTTTAAATGTATATTCTCTTATCATGATACCTGATACTAAACAAGATTTGCATAATTCCATATACTACCATTCTCTTGCCTTTTGGCTCAAGAAGATGGCAGGCATGTTTGAGACAAGACTACTCGAATTTTCCCTAAAAACCTAATCCAATATTTACCCATAAAAACTTCAGGTTCTTTTACACAATGCCAAAGGAATTCTGCATCATTGTAATAATTTCAAAAGGAAACTCCACATGACAGTTCAGATTGGTATGCAAGATATTGACACTTCAGATTGTTATGCATTATATCTCAATTTTCTCAGATACTTTTGGGTATGCGACATCATTATGGAAATCAAATAAGTGCAGATCGAAGTGGGCCACAGCTACTAATTGTTTTAAATTTTCCTACGTACTCCATTGTTGAGATGCCCCTAAAAGGAAGATGATTCAACTCACGTAAAATGATAATATTGAATTATATTGCATAAATCACTTATACGTATTATATATTATATATATGGGTAAATCGCTCAGACTTACCAAGACTTACCATTTAGCTCCCTTTAATATAAGTTATTCCTAGAATGATCCCTCGCCATGGTCGAATAGTTTCTTCTCAAAAAGGGTAGGATTTGTGCTCATAAAATTCAAATTTGAGATCAAACTACAAATCAAATACGCAAGTAAAAAGGAATTAAACGCATAAAGACCTAAACAAATGGATAATAAGCCACAACTAGCTTTGATTGATAAAAAATATTTCTTGTTCGTCTGCAGGTTTGATCAGAAGCCCACAAGTGTCATCTCAACCTAAATGGTAAGGATCAGGGAGTTCAACAGTACAAATCAGTAACAAGATGCTTCAGGGTATTTGCTTATACTGGCGATCCACAACTTGAAACATGTTCTAGTGCTCTCGATCCAGGGTCCCGTCGACAAGGCACTACATGATCAAAAAAGTAGCACCTTCTTGTCAACATGGCATCACGGATCTCTCTTCATCCATATTTTATTCTGTTAAATACGGCTCAATTATTACCGACAAACTTGAATATTTGCACCAAAATCCTTCATGCAATGCCGAATCAAAGAACTCACGAAAATACAGCCCATGAGCAATAAACTAAATTCCAACTCCAAAAAATGCAAAAAAGGAAAAAGTAGAAATGCTAATGGAGTATAGTCATCGCAACTAATATTCCAGCTTCGGTCATAGTTGATCTCAGCAAGATCTATTAGCAAAAATGAATCCAGTAACATAGTCCACAACACTCATGTCATCAAGAATGCCATCCAAAGCTAGTAGCTTGAGCAATTTAAATAGTTGGTGATAAAAATCTACCACAATCAATTTGAGCAGCTTCTCTATATCAATTTGACCCAGATCCATGTGCAACCAGCTATAAAGGATAGCCAGGGAAGAGAATTTGATATGGAATCAAATACATTGTGTGATATCATTTGCTATTCTTGTTAGCGAGAACTGATCCACACCACTTCGCCCGCTCGATCCACGAAGCATTAGGAGCGCATCTACTACAAGCGTTCCCAAAGCACGTTTTGATCTTCAGGATAGAACATCTTATGTGATCTGCATGTATCTTTCTTGTTTTACTATTCTAAATCATAATTCAAAATCCCAGTTCTCATATCTTATCCCATTTGGTATTTTTTTTTGATAGAATAAAATCTTATAACATCATTGATGTATTGGGCTCTCATGTCTATACTTGCAATTAGAGATTTATAAATAATCAACCAACCTCAAGTAGGATTTCAACTAAGAGAAACACGGTAAATAATCTTCGCTTGGTTCATTATACACATCACTTTACCTGTACTGTGTTACGTGGTAATTCGGTAAGTATTCTTCGCTTCATTTTTATAAATACGCTTGTCATGGGAGGGCAAACGATTGAGCCTCCAGTAATTAGTTATCTGCTAATTTTTCCTGTATAAATCTAAAAACCGAAATTATGCTTCCATTTCACTCATAGCAAACATCTCTTTGCTTAACCATGACAAGTGTTCCGGGGAGTTATGAGCAAGTGTGGTGATGATTGGTAGTGCCTATTTATTCACGTATGGTTCTCACGGTGTGAGTTGTGTACCAAAAAAAACTATCCATGGGCATAGAACATCACTCCACCCCAACAACAGTCATTTCTTCATTGTCAAGGTCTTGCAATTTCATTAGGTCGGTCAATGTTGCAAACAAAACAAAGTTATTTCTGTGGCAGACAACTTTGGAATATTTTACATTGGCTCAAACCTAGCTAAACATCAAGTACAAAAATATTCATTGCCCTGCATACGGGCGTGACCAAGAAGACCCCCTCCATGCCCTTCTTTACTGTTTTCTTGTCAGGTTTGGGCCTTTTCTCACCTTCAGTGGTTATTTATCAACAATTCCTATGACAACTAAATTTTTTGACTTTGCAGTGCTCATTATCATTTTCAAGATAAGATAGTGATCTCTTCATCATTATTTGATAATGTTGATGGTCAGATAGAAATAATATGGAACGAAATGCAAATAATGGTGTCCATATGGTATTGTCAGCCACACCGGTTCTTCTCGAGGGAGACTACTCTGCGACCATCGAACCTCAACAATAACACACAAAGATTATACTTCATTTACTGTAGAGTAGTTGCCGTGTGTCCCATTTTCCTCCCTTGACCGACAACTAAAAATTATGTATACCAGACTAGTTCAATTTTAAAACAAGAGAAGGAGAAAGGAGAATTTTTTTATGACTGCTAAATGCCAAGAGAGAAACGTTCAGTTCTTCTTACTTTCGTTAGTTATCAGGAATTATCTTTGAGAATTAGTTTTCAATTGGCTCTGTTTGTCTGGGCCACTTTGCCCCATCTCCGTTGGAGGGAAAACATCAATGCTAAGAAAAACTGTTTGGTAGCCCTTCAATTCTCAGTGTCACCACTCCAAAACTCTATTTCTGGTCTTCTACACTCACCCCCTTCATTTCCACCGCTAAATTGTCAACACTCTCATTCCTACCGCTCCAACTCTCACTGTCAAAACAAACATTCTCATTGTCTCATAAATAATTTTGAGTTTTCATAAGTTCTATAGATAATATTGTTTTCAATGTTTACAATTACAACTTCCTTCTATATCTTTCGGTTATGCTATGCTGGACTTTTAGCTAAATACAGTCAGGATACTATTGCGCCGGAAAGTCATGATGTATCTGGAGGTGCTGCTCATTCATCTAAATTAAGGGCTACAAGTTTAATCCTGGTCCATCTTCGTTCTACAGTTTCGCAAGCAAACCCCCTAGCACAGATGAATTAGTTATGGCCCGTGGCTGCAGTTGTACTCTTTGGTTTTACTGTTCTTTTTACTCTCACCTCTCTCATTATAAGACACACATTTGAGAACAATTGTTAATATACGTTTTCTGAAACTTAGATGACTCGCATAAGTCTGAACCCAGTATGCTAGTACTAACACTTCAACCTTTCGACTGCGCACTTTCCAACCTTAAAATTTTAGCTAGTGGGAAATTATTTTAAGAGCTACTTCTCAACTGTGGGAGTTTATACTTTGTCATTTGAGAAACAAAAGAGAAGTGGGAGGGGACCTCTTTCATCACATGACCTTGGCCGTCACTTGGTTCCTCTTCTATAGTCATGACGTTCGACTGAGTTTTTCTGTGCTGGTCACTCTCCACGCTCACCGCACCATAAATGTTGAAACTGGATACCGGTCTCTGTGGAGTTCGAGGTCCCAAAAGAGGGGTGACCGCGCACCTACTACACTCAAGCGAACAATCGGGGCTCTAGACTAGGAACGTAAGGGACAGGCCCAAGGTCTCAGCATGGAGGTCCCACCACACACCCGGAAGACTAACGAAGTCTTCCCCTCCTAAGCCAATTGCTGAGCTAATTGGGCACCGTTGGAAGGCTCTCTTGGCCGACCAGAACCCCTAGGGAGATTCTCAAAATTCACTCCCTCTTAACCAAGGATGACACCTCGGGTTTGTGCAAAACGCCCTGTAACTTGTAACTGCCCTCCTAGTAGCATAACCTCGCCTAGCAGTTCTATTTCTCCGCAGCCCCTTTTGGACCGCCACCCACGCAACACAAGCCTTCAAGGGCTAGCAAAAACATCGCGGGCATCTCAAATTACAGGAACGTACGTTCCATACCTCGGCACGCAGGCCGGTAACAGAAACAAAAAGGCCTTCTAGGGCCGGCACAAACTTGGGCTTAAGCCCGCCGCTTTTCGCTACATAAAGAATGCACAACTTCCTCGGAGTCTTCTCCGGGAACCCCAGAACATCACCAATCCGGCTCGTACGTCCGGATGGGCTTCACACAGCATGCCTAAACCCGTACTCACGCTTCCGGGCACTAAATGAAATAAACTGCGGGGACGTACACGTCAACCCGTCGGAGAGCACCCTTCCTCCACCCATTGGTGAAGAGGGGCCTCCATGCAAATATGTAAATTTAGGGCTTCACATGCCCGAGGGAGAAATTTCGTTACCCTTGGCGCGGATATTGGCGGAGTCGCGGCCGCGTGTCTTGCACGAGGCTCGATGCCCGGTGAAGGGCTCCTAGCTGATTTTTCTGATGGCGGTGCCGGCCCTAACCCTCATCACAATCTTCTCGTGGCCGAACGTTGCTGGAGAAACCCGGTCCCTATTTCCTTGGCCGAGCCCTTGCTGGAGGAGATGGAAAAATACGTCCTCTTGCTCCGTTTTTCCGGTGGTGGCCGAGCCCTCGCAGGGAGGAGAACAATGACTCCCGATCTTCATTTTCCTGGCCGAGCCTAGCCGTAGATGGAAGATCAATGCCTTGCTCCAAGCGGCCGTGGTGGTGGTCGGACTCCCTTCCCGGCCGAACCCGGCTCTAGGCCGTGTCCTAGCTCCAGGCCGTGCCCGGGCATCCGGCGGTCGTGCCTTGCCCCAGGCGGCCGGCTCTTTCTCCAGGCGGCCGAGCCCCACCTGCAGGCGGCCGGTCCTTCTTCCCTTGCTGCTTCACCGAGAGAGAGAGAGAGAGAGAGACCGGGAGAGAGAGAGAGAGTGAGAGAGAGACCGGGAGAGAGAGAGAGAGGGTGACCCCTTGCGGCTGGCTCCCTTTTTTCCTCCTCCAACCCGATGCCCTACCCCGCCTCCTGCCCCCTTTTCCCCTCCACCGGCCCGATGCCCTCTTTTCTTTCCTCCCCCATATATATAAACATCTATATATATTTATAATAAATATATGTATAAACATATATATGTATATAATAAATATATATTATAAATAGAAATATACATACATAGTAAATATATACATATATTTTTATAACTCAAAACATAAAAACTCCACACGCGCGTACAAGAGCCCGCACGTCCTCGAACAGGGCTGCACTAAATCGTCGCTCGCAGTACGTCCCGAGCCCGCTCCCTGAGGAGGATCCCACTCGGCCGGGTACGGGGTTGTACAGTGTCCCTACCCATATGTATGTATTCATCGAGCAGAGCTCGACTAACATCATAGATCGTGTTCCCCCCGAGCAAGACAAGAGTAGTTACATGGGCGTGTCCCTACCCGTGTGTGTCCAAGCAGCAGCTCGATTATTTGTCGAGGAGAGCTCGACGAATCGTCGACAGTGTTCCTCCTGAGCAGGACACGGGTAGAGATACGGGCGTGTCCCTACCCGTATGTGTGTCCAAGCAGCTCGACGAATCATCGACCACATTCTTCCCGAGCAGGACACGGGTAGTGACACGGGCGTTTACCTACCCGTGTAGTTCAATTTCGGGTTTTGACGAATTTTCCGGCCGCGTCATTTCGAAGGGACTCATTTACTGAGTTGATTGGCGGTCCAATGATAGGCCGACACGTGTCTATGCAGTTGCCAAACTTCTCACATAAAAAGGGTAGAAAACCCTAGCCGTTTCCAGTCTTCCTTCCAAGCCGTTGCTGTAAAAACTGCTGTAGAGGAAGAATGTGCTGGAGCCGATCTTCTTCCCTTGAAGAACTAACACTGACCGAGGAGAAGAAGATGTTACCGAGAAGGGTGACAAGATCCATGGCCGGAAACACTGGAAACGAGGTGAGCTTCCTAACCTCTCCCTTGGTGCTAGATCTTTAGTTATTTCTAGGAGAGATATTGACTCAAAAGGGTCTTGATTTGTGAGAATAAGGGTTATAGGAAAAGGCGATGCTAGGACTTGTGTCCTAGGAATTAGAGTCTTCAACCTTTCCCTCACTTTGAATGCAGTTTGTGGACTGGTTTCATGAAGGGAAGTGGGCTTATGAGGGTGTATAAGGGAGGAGAAATTCTGGATGTTATTTGACAGTTTGGTTGAAGGAAGAAGACGAACTGATGTCGTCCAATCTACTTTAAGATACATGCAGGAATCTGTTTTCTGCGCGCAGCAGCCTTCAAGGCCGTTTTCAGTTACGATGCGGCCAGATCTGGGCTTTCGACTAATCATGAAAGTCGCAGCCCTTGGAAATTCCTTTCCAACGAGTGGTTAAATGCCTTCACCGGATTCCTGTAGCCTCGGGAATCCCCGTTTGAAGTTGTTGTACAATAATCATTCCTGCACATGTAATTCTCGTGATTGTTTTGTATTGGTAGAGAGATCATAGTTCAGTAATGATAATGTTTGTGGAATTTAGACTATAAACGATTGGGGTGAAATATGTTAATGACATTTGTTGGTTAGATCCTTAATGAACAAATGGTGTAGTAAGGTGCACTCAACCGAGGTGATTTGGTGGAGGTTAGAGAAAGATTTAAATATGTGCAATATTGAGAACGTACTTGTCAGTGGAAATGTATTGAATAATGATGAGCTTGGCTTGAACATGCGATATATAATTGGTAATGATTGTTATGAACAAATGGTCGTGGTATTGGATGATGAATGTATGAAATAGCCTTACACTGATAATGAACCCATAAGTACCATGGGGCACGGGGTTGTGAAAAGTCGTAAGTGCGGGAGGTTGACCGCATTGGTTTGGTAATGTTGAGAAGAGGCGCAGGTGGATGGTTGGGCTTGGTCCTCGGTGTTCATTCCTGAGGTTCCTTCCGTGCCACGATGAGGTGAAATTGCATGTGGTGTGAGTCGACACGCGGTGTTGTAATCCTTGGTTAAGGATAGTGTGGTAGGACTACGGGCTCGCCAGTCGTCATACCGACGGGAGTTGACAGATAAAATTTGGGTGGTTGGGCGTGGTACTTGGTGCTCATTCCCGGGGCTCCTTCCATGCCAAGTGGACGGTTGGTCTTGGTCCTCATGTTTTTTTCGGGGCTCCTTCCGGGTAACAACATGGGCCAGTTCGGGGCTTGGTTCTCGGTGCACATCTACCCGAGACGCCCGCTGAGCCGTAGTATACATGGGAGCTCTACTATTGTGTTCTTAGCATTGAGGTATACGGAGGCCTAGGCTTGGTACTGTGGATGCCCGCCTAGTAGTGGAGAAGCCCGCTCCACTGTCACCGCCTGGCTACGACAGTTGACGCCTGAGAGGTTAGCTGCCTGCTCGAAAAGTGGGAACTACAAGTCTGTGTCGACATAGTGATTACATGTGCGTGATCATGGGTGAGTCATTGCATTGCATTCATATCATTACATTACATTTCATACACAAGATCCTTATCGTATAAGTTTGAATGAGCACTATTATACGATGAGTTACTTTACTGTTGAGCCGATCCTTAACTTATAAGTTTGTATGGGCATTCTTATAAGTTAAGTTACTTTCCTGTTGTAGATCTATATGCTTAGATGGATTGATTTATCTTGGTAGAATTGCTAGAATGGAATGCTGATAATATTATTTTACATTACTTCTATTGTACTCGTGACATGTATAATTACTCCACTTGCTTGTTCTACTGCTTATATAAATATATTGCACTCTTGTTCCTTTCTCCGCCCGGTGTCGAGTAGTCTCCGGGGGAGCGGATGTGAAAGCCACTTAGTCTTTTTGACAAACGGTTACTACGTCTTCCTTTTTAGGAGGAAACCCCGCAGACAGGGCAGCAGCAGGTCATACATCAGGACAGCTAGGCCAGGATGACTAAGCTTGAAGGGACGGTGCCTTCGATACCGTCAGTGACCGATGTGAGTTGAGAGACCCATGTTATAGCCTTTTGGGCAAGTTTTACCCATACTCTAATATTTTAGAAGTTTGATGTAGCTTTTTTTTCTTGATGTACTTTTGGACTAAGTTACTTATGTGTGAATTGACTTCTGTTTTTATATTCTTGGTTGGGTCGGCATTGGATGATATTGTTTATGGCCGATAGAATAGGCGTCTTGTGGTCCAAACCAACACGTGCGTTGGTGCCACCGCAAGGCGGCTTTTCTGGGCATAAGACTCCCCTAGTGCTGTGTCTTGTGTTCCGGGAGGGGGGTCTCACATATATATTTTAGCAATATCGCCTGGCAACATCGGATATCGCCTATCGGTGATATCCTATCCTATTGACATGTGTCCCATATATTCCTGATTTTCGCATTTCAAATTGGTCATGGTCAAACGTGGGCTATCGCCTGGCGATATCAATGTTATCGGGCGACATTGACAACTGCCCTCCATGTGGAGAAATCTGGCACCTAGGCATTGAGTGCGTTGAGTTCACTTAACGCCATTCACTGTTCAATCCACTGTCGCATGGTGACGATACCCAATATATCTTGGCGATATCTCTTAAGCTCCTCTATTCTGTCCTGAATCAAAACCCACATGCTTTTAGTGTTAGACCTATAATATCTGCACATCATAAACACCCTATGATCAAATACAAATGAGATTTATTATTATCAAACCAAGAAGCGTGGAATGCATACTCCAACAGGTACAGCTTACACCTTTGTTATTGTTTATGACTAATCACGTTTTACATGGGTGTTCTTTCAGAAACACTAGTCAGATACCTTTGACTCTTTCACTAGCTTTGTCAGGAAGACACAGAATGAATCGAACCGCTCTGTGGTCAAAATCAGAAGTGACCATAGAATAAAATTTGAATCTGGTACCATGATAGAGTTCTGTGCAAGCCAAGGTATCTTTCATGAGTTTTCCTCTCATCGTACTCCATAGCAAAATGGAATTGCCGAGAGAAAGAACAGAACACTCATTGAGGCAGAATAATGTTTAATGATTCTTCATTACTAGAGTAATTCTCGGTAGAAGCAATCAACATAGCTTGTCATGTGCAAAACAGAGCTCTAATCAACAAGAATCATCGTAAGACAGCTTATGAACTTCTGAAAGGCAAGAAACTGGTTGTGTCCTACTTCAAAAATTTTGGAAGCAAATGCTTCATACTTAATAACGTGAAGTATTACAAAACTAAGTTTAGTGAAAAATATTTTGGAGGTATTTTTGTAGGATATAGTAGCCATAGTAAGACATATTGGATTTTTAATAAGAAAACTCTAGTTATAAAAGAATCCATTAATGTTGTATTTAATGATATAAGTATGCTTCATAGCAGCTCTTATAGTATTCTTGTTGAAGATGCAGGCTCTCAGCTAAAAGAGATAAGATTATAAGAAGTAGTTAAAGAAGACGTCTCAAGCTCCATTAAAGTCAATACTCCAAGCATGATTGACGAGGAAGAACTTCAAGTTGAATAATGTACACCAGAAGAAGAAGAACCTCCTGGTGGCAATGCAAGGAATTTAGTGATCAGACATTTAAGAGATCACCTCGTTGATTTGATCATTAGAGATCCTAGTGAAGGAGTTCAAACAAGAATAGGTACAACTAATGAAGCATTGCATCTGTGTTTCCTTTCCCAGATTGAGCCGAAGAAGTTTGAAGAAGCAAATATGGATGCTTCATGGATCAGCGCAATGCAAAAAGAGCTCAATCAGTTCAAAAGATACAAGGTGTGAGATCTAGTACCAAGGCCCGAAGGTCAGAATATTATAGGGATGAAATTGGTCTTTAGAAACAAGCTGGACAAGAATGGATCCATCACAAAGAACAAAGTCAGACTTGTACCACAAGTTTATCAACAAGAAGAAGGGATCGACTTTGATCAGATTTTTATGCCGGTGGCCAATCTCAAAGAGATCAGAATATTCCTAGTGTATGCTGCTTACAAAGGCTTCAAAGACTATCAAATGGATGTGAAGTCAGCCTTCCTTAATGGTAATTTAAAGAAAAAAGTATACGTGGAACAACCCCCAGGGTTTTCCGATTCATCCCTTCCTGATGATATTAACTTTCTTCATAAAACAGTGTATGGTTTAAAACAAGCTCCTTGAGCTTGGTATAAGACAATGTCTAGATTTCTTCTTTAAAATAAGTTTATAAGAGGAAAGATAGACATGATAATATTTCTTAGGGAAGTAAATGACAAGATTTTACTAGTACAAATATATGTCGATGATATTATATTTGGGTATACAGATGACAACCTTTGCAAGAAATTTTCCCACTTGACGCAAGGGAAGTTTGAAATGAGCAGTATGGGTGAGCTGAAGTATTTCTTAGGACTTTAGATGAAGCAGTCTGAAAATGGAATTTTCATCTCTTAGACAAAGTTCACCAAGGAGTTACTAAAGAAATTCAGAATGGAGAATGCAACCTCTATGAGGACTCCAATGGGTTCAGCTATGTCTTCGGATAAGGATGAGAAAGGAAAATCTTTTGATGAAACAAAGTACAGAAGCATAATTGGATCCTTGCTCTATCTCACTAGCAGTAGACCATATATAATGATTTCAACATGTGTCTGCACTAGATTTCAGGTGAATTCCAAGGAATCTCACTATGTCACTGCAATAAGGATTCTGATATACTTTAAAGGGACACCTAACATGGATCAGTGCAATGCAAGAAGAACTACACCAGTTCAAAAGTTGTAAAGTATGGAAGTTGGTGCCAAGGCCACAAGGACACAGCATCATTGACACCAAATGGATCTTTAGAAACTAGATGGATGAGAATGGTGTAGTATTCAAGAATAGATCCAGATTAGTAGTCAAGGGTTATTGGAAAGAGAAGGGCATAGACTTTGAGCAAACTTTTGTAACATCCCCATGTTACTTAGGGGAACTATGAGTCCTACTACCCAATGAGCACCTTGACTCCACCCTTAACCCTTGGGATACCCACACCCCTCACCTTGACTTGGGTAGACCTACATCACACCTAAGAGCCAAGTTTGAAAGTTATGGTGATAGATCTTAACTAAAACTAATTAGAGTTATATACTTCAATAAAGAAAATCACAACACAAAAATGAAGCAAGAAGAGCATGCACACAGAAGACACAAGGATATATATTGGTTCCCCAACCTGGGTACATCCACTCCTCTACCACCCTGGTAGGAATCCACTCAGAGTTCTGATCAGGTGCCTGATACCAATGAGCTTTTGATCAGGTGCTCAAAAACCAAACCTCAAGTCTTTTGGAAGGAGACTTGTGAACCAGGAATAATTTTGAAGGGAATTAAAACCCTGTACAGAGGTGGGGGTGAGAGAGTGATGAAAGTCTTCTTTTCTCAATCACAATGGGAAGACTATCTGGATTCAGTGATGTTGTCAAAGCTCGCCCTGAGATGTAAAAGGGTTCAGGCTGGGAAGCTTTGCACAGGGTGATAGGGCTTCAGAATGATGATGTCTCCAGCAAGCTTCTTAGACTGATATGATTGTATGTCTCTTGAGAAGCTTGGAGCAGATGAAGAACTCTGTGTAAATGTTGATGTAGAGTTTCTCCTTCACTGTAAACTGAAAAGCCTTCACTTTGTTCTTGTTCACTGTCTTCTTCCTTGTTGTCACTTTCCTTGTTGTGTCCATGTTTCTTGTTATCTCTGTATATATTTGGACATTTGAATTCCTTAGTCTTGATGGTGGAAGAAACATTCCCGAGAGTAGAAGATGCATTGGGAATTGATCCATAATTAATTCTTCTGTAACTGTCCGTTTGAACGACTATTATTACTGGGAATGTTGACTGTAATTAATCCTTAATTAATTCTGCCAACTGTAATTGATTGCGCATAATTCGTCGACCTCAACTTGGAGTTCATCGAGCTGTCTTGAGTTTAGCGATCTTCGACCTGAGCTTGGAGTTCATCGAGCTCTACTAGAATTCACCGAGATGAACTTCTTGCTTGAGACCAGAGTTCGTCGACCAGCATTCGGAGAAGGAACTCATAATTCGTCGACCTGAGTTCGACATTCATCGAACTGAGTTCGACTATCGTCGAACTGATTTTCTGACTGAACTACATTTCTTGGCATTCTTCTAAGACAATTCTTGAAATAAACCTATGACCCATGACTATACATTTTGGGTCAGTCTAAGCAAACCTAATAGTGATCCTTGCCCAAATCATAACTGGGGTTCTAACAATCTCCCCCTATTTGGGTGAGGACACTATTTCAAAAAAAACACATAAAAAATACAAAGCAAAAATTAATCTGCTTGATTTATAAGATTTTCAGCAGATTTACATGGATGCTTTTTAGAAATGAAATGAAATAAGCTAATATCACAACTTAGACAGTTTCTTTAGATAGTCTCCCTTTATCTTCATTGCCTTGCCCTAGTTCTCTGTGTTGGCTGAAATTATGGCTTTTGATTACTGTAACATGCCACAATTCCTCTATGGTAGGAAAGACCTTTTCCTGAAAAGAGAGGTTAGAAGTTCTGGACCCAGATTACCTTGGGTCCTGGTTCTCTTTTATAATAATTAGAAATTAAAGAGCATTTAGGTTGATCCTTGTATCGAAGTGGATGATATTTCCTAGGAGGGATTATCCACTTAGTAAAAGGATTTATAAAATGTTGATTTTGATTATAATTTTGAAATAAGTTAAAATTTCTGCTTTGAAATTTTGAGTTTGACGAATTGGAGTAAGTTCGTCGAGCTGGGTTTGACGAATGGTGTTGAGATCATCGATCTCCGCTCAGAGAATAATGGATGTTGTTTTCTCTGTTCCACTTTCGTCGACCTCTGTTCGACGAATTATATCTATTTCGTCGAGTATATATTTCAGACCAGCCAGTTGAGATCAAAATCTCTGTTCATAGTTCGTCGAGCTGCGTTCAACGAATAGTGTTGTTTTCGTCGAGCTTGGTTCGATGAATTATGTTGAATTAAATTTTTCTGAAGATTTTTAGATTGATTTGTTTTATTCTTTGGCAATTCTTCAGTAGTTTTATTTATCACCTCTAATTTTTCTTTTAGTTTAAATGATTCTAAAAGACTTATCTTTTCAAAAGCATTTTTTAAATCTTGTTTAAGTTTTAAATTTTCTGAAGATATAATATTTAATTTCTCTCTGAGAAGTTTTATTTCCTTCTCAGATTGAATTAAGTCTTTACATAATAATTTAAAATCAGTTTTAAAGTCTTCTGATGAAAGATCAAGGGTAGAGATTACCTGATCTTCTTTTTCTGATTCACACTCTGATTCTTCTTCAGAGTCTGTTTCTGCATCAATGTTGGTGCAAGAAGCATTTATTGCCAGGCAAAATTCTCTTGCTCTTGCTTCTTCTTCATCTTCAGTTGTGCAGGATGAAACATCTGAGTCACTCCAGGTTGCAGCTTTAAGGTTTCTTTCTTTAGCTGATCCTGCAGCCAATACTGTGAGAGAGTCCCACATCTCTTTTGCACATGAAAATTCAGCAAGTTCCTCAAAGATGTCATCAGACATTGATTGTGCCAGGATGTTCATTGCTTGTGCATCATCAATCTTCAGCTTTTTCTGGGCATCTATCCATTGAGATGATGGAACAACATTGATGGTTGATGTTGCCTGAGATTGAGTTGGACCTGACAAAATAGATTTAAAAATGTTTTCATCAATGGTGTCCATATAAAACCTAATCCTTGTTTTCCATAGTACAAACTTATCAAGATTGCAGATAGGTAGTCTGGTGCTTGAAAAGTCTTCAATTTGTGTCATGATAAACTCTAAAGATATTTAAGATATTTAAGATCGTTTTGGTTCAGGTGTTAGCCTGTATAACCAAAGTAACCAGCTTTGATACCAATTGAAAGTTATGGTGATAGATCTTAACTAAAACTAATTAGAGTTATATACTTCAATAAAGAAAATCACAGCACAAAAATGAAGCAATAAGAGCAAGCGCACAAAAGACACAAGGATATATAGTGGTTCCCCAACCTGGGTACATCCACTCTTCTACCACCCTGGTAGGAATCCACTCAGAGTTTTGATCAGGTGCCTGACACCAATGAGCTTTTGATCAGGTGCTCAAAAACCAAACCTCAAGTCTTTTGGAAGGAGACTTGTGAACCAGGAATAATTTTGAAGGGAATTAAAACCCTGTACAGAGGTGGGGGTGAGAGAGTGATGAAAGTCTTCTTTTCTCAATCACAATGAGAAGACTATGTGGATTCAGTGATGTTGTCAAAGCTCCCCTTGAGATGTAAAAGGGTTCGCGCTGGGAAGCTTTCACAGGGTTATAGGACTTCAGAATGATGATGTCTCCAACAAGCTTCTTAGACTGATATGAATGTATGTCTCTTGAGAAGCTTGGAGCAGATGAAGAACTCTATGTAAATATTGATGTAGAGTTTCTCCTTCACTGTAACTGAAAAGCCTTCACTTTGTTCTTGTTCACTGTCTTCTTCCTTCTTGTCACTTTCCTTGTTGTGTCCATGTTTCTTGTTATCTTTGTATATATTTGGACATTTGAATTTCTTAGTCTTGATGGTGGAAGAAACATTCCCGAGAGTAGAAGATGCATTAGGAATTGATCCATAATTAATTCTTCTGTAACTGTCCGTTTGAACGGCTATTATTACTGGGAATGTTGACTGTAATTAATCCTTAATTAATTCTGCCAACTGTAATTGATTGTGCATAATTCGTCGACCTGAACTTGGAGTTTGTCGAGATGTCTTAAGTTTAGCGATCGACAACCTGAGCTCGGAGTTCGTCGAGCTCTACTGGAATTCGTCGACCGGAGCTTTGATACCAATTGAAAGTTATGGTGATAGATCTTAACTAAAACTAATTAGAGCTATATACTTCAATAAAGAAAATCATAGCACAAAAATGAAGCAAGAAGAGCAAGCATACAGAAGACACAAGGATATATAGTGGTTCCCCAACCTGGGTACATCCACTCTTCTACCACCCTAGTAGGAATTCACTCAGAGTTTTGATCAGGTGCCTAACACCAATGAGCTTTTGAGCAGGTGCTCAAAAACCAAACCTCAAGTCTTTTGGAAGGAGACTTGTGAACCAGGAATAATTTTGAAGGGAATTAAAACCCTGTATAGAGGTGGGGGTGAGAGAGTGATGAAAGTCTTCTTTTCTCAATCACAATGAGAAGACTATGTGGATTCAGTGATGTTGTCAAAGCTCCCCCTGAGATGTAAAAGGGTTCAGGCTGGGAAGCTTTGCACAGGGTGATAGACCTTCAGAATGATGATGTCTCCAGCAAGCTTCTTAGACTGATATGAATGTATGTCTCTTGAGAAGCTTGGGGCAGATGAAGAACTCTATGTAAATGTTGATGTAGAGTTTCTCCTTCACTGTAAACTGAAAAGCCTTCACTTTGTTCTTGTTCACTGTCTTCTTCCTTATTGTCACTTTCCTTGTTGTGTCCATGTTTCTTGTTATCTCTGTATATATTTGGACATTTGAATTCCTTAGTCTTGATGGCGGAAGAAACATTCCCGAGAGTAGAAGATGCATTGAGAATTGATCCATAATTAATTCTTCTGTAACTGTTTGTTTGAACGGCTATTATTACTGGGAATGTTGACTGTAATTTATCCTTAATTAATTCTGCCAACTGTAATTGATTGCACATAATTCGTTGACCTGAACTTGGAGTTCGTCGAGCTGTCTTGAGTTTAGCGATCATTGACCTGAGCTCGGAGTTCGTCGATCTCTAATGGAATTCGTCGAGCTGAACTTCTTGCTTGAGACCAAAGTTCGTCGACCTGCGTTCGGAGAAGGAACTCATAATTCGTCGACCTGAGTTCGACGTTCGTCGAACTGAGTTCGACTATCGTCGAACTGATTTTCTGACTGAACTGCATTTCTTGGAATTCTTCTAAGGCAAATCTAGAAATAAACCTATGACCCATGACTATACATTTTGGGTCATTCTAAGCAAACCTAATAGTGATCCTTGCCCAAATCATAACTGGGGTTCCAACAATATCCCCCAATTTGGGTGAGGACACTATTTCCAAAAAAACACATAAAAAATACAAAGCAAAAAATAATCTGCTTGAGTTATAAGATTTTCAGCAGATTTACATGGATGCTTTTTAGAAATGAAATGAAATAAGCTAATGTCACAACTTATACAGTTTCTTTAGATAGTCTCCCTTTATCTTCATTGCCTTGCCCTAGTTCTCTGTGTTGGCTGAAACTATGGCATTTGATTACTGTCACATGCCACAATTCCTATATGGTAGGAAAGACCTTTTCCTGAAAAGAGAGGTTAAAAGTTCTGGATCCAGATTACCTTGGGTCCTGGTTCTCTTTTGTAATAATTAGAAATGAAAGAGCATTTAGGTTGATCCTTGTATCCAAGTGGATGATATTTCCTAGGAGGGATTATCCACCCAGTAAAAAGATTTATAAAATATTTATTTTGATTATGATTTTGAAATAAGTTAAAATTTCTGCTCTGAAATTTTGAGTTCGACGAATTGGAGTAAGTTCGTAGAGCTATGTTCGATGAATGGTGTTGAGATCGTCGATCTCCGCTCAGAGAACAAGGGATGTTGTTTTCTCTGTTCCACTTTCGTCGACCTCTGTTTGACGAATTATATCTATTTCATCGAGTATAGATTTCAGACCAGTTGAGATCAAAATCTCTGTTCATAGTTCGTCGAGCTGCGTTCGACGAATAGTGTTGTTTTTGTCGAGCTTGGTTTGACGAATTATGTTGAACTAAAATTTTCTAAAGATTTTTAGATTGATTTGTTTTATTCTTTGGCAATTCTTAAGTAGTTTTATTTATCACCTCTAATTTTTCTTTTAGTTTAAATGATTCTAAAAGACTTATCTTTTCAAAAGCATTTTTTAAATCTTGTTTAAGTTTTAAATTTTCTGAAGATATAATATTTAATTTCTCTCCGAGAAGTTTTTTTCCTTCTCAAATTGAATTAAGTCTTTACACAATAATTTAAAATCATTTTTAAAGTCTTCTGATGAAAGATCAAGGGTAGAGATTACCTGATCTTCTTTTTCTAATGCACACTCTGATTCTTCTTCAGAGTCTGTTTCTGCATCAGTGTTGGTGCAAGAAGCATTTATTACCATTAGGCAAAATTCTCTTGCTCTTACTTCTTCTTCATCTTCAGTTGTGCAGGATGAAACATCTGAGTCACTCCAGGTTGCAGCTTTAAGGTTTCTTTCTTTAGCTGATCCTGCAGCCAATATTGTGAGAGAGTCCCACATCTCTTTTGCACATGAACATTCAACAAGTTCCTCAAAGATGTCATCAGACATTGATTGTTCCAGGATGTTCATTGCTTGTACATCAGTAATCTTCAGCTTTTTCTGGGCATCTGTCCATTGAGATGATGGAACAATATTGATGCTTGATGTTGCCTGAGATTGAGTTGGACCTGACAAGATAAATTTAAAAATGTTTTCATGAATGGTGTCCATATAAAACCTAATCCTTGTTTTCCATAGTGAAAACTTATCAAGATTGCACATAGGTAGTCTGGTGCTTGAAAAGTCTTCAATTTGTGCCATGATAAACTCTAAAGATATTTAAGGTCAATCAGATCGTTTTGGTTCAAGTGTTAGCCTGTACAAACAAAGTAACCCGCTCTGATACCAATTGAAAGTTATGGCGATAGATCTTAACTAAAACTAATTAGAGTTATATACTTCAATAAAGAAAATCACAACACAAAAATGAAGCAAGAAGAGCAGTCACACAGAAGACACAAGGATATATAGTGGTTCCCCAACCTGGGTACATCGACTCTTCTACCACCCTGGTAGGAATCCACTCAGAGTTTTGATCAGGTGCCTGACATTAATGAGCTTTTGATCAGGTGCTCAAAAACCAAACCTTAAGTCTTTTGGAAGGAGACTTGTGAACCAGGAATACTTTTGAAGGGAATTAAAACCCTGTATAGAGGTGGGGGTGAGAGAGTGATGAAAGTCTTCTTTTCTTAATCACAATGAGAAGACTATGTGGATTCAATGATGTTGTCAAAGCTCCCCCTGCGATGTAAAAGGATTCAGGCTGTGAAGCTTTGCACAGTGTGATAGGCCTTCAGAATGATGATGTCTCTAGCAAGCTTCTTAGACTGATATGAATGTATGTCTCTTGAGAAGCTTGGAGCAGATGAAGAACTCTGTGTAAATGTTGATGTAGAGTTTCTCCTTCACTGTAAACTGAAAAGCCTTCACTTTGTTCTTGTTCACTGTCTTCTTCCTTATTGTCACTTTCCTTGTTGTGTCCATGTTTCTTGTTATCTCTGTATATATTTGGACATTTGAATTCCTTAGTCTTGATGGCGGAAGAAACATTCCTGAGAGTAGAAGATGTATTGGGAATTGATCCATAATTAATTCTTCTGTAACTGTCAGTTTGAACGACTATTATTACTAGGAATGTTGAATGTAATTAATCCTTAATTAATTCTGCCAACTGTAATTGATTGCGCATAATTCGTCGACTTGAACTTGGAGTTCGTCGAGCTGTCTTGAGTTTAGCGATCGTCGACCTGTGCTCGGAGTTCGTCGATCTCTACTGGAATTCGTTGACCTGAGCTTTGATACCAATTGAAATTTATGGTGATAGATCTTAACTAAAACTAATTAGAGTTATATACTTCAATAAAGAAAATCACAGCACAAAAATGAAGCAAGAAGAGCATGCACACAGAAGACACAAGGATATATAGTGGTTCCCCAACCTGGGTACATCCACTCTTCTACCACTCTGGTAGGAATCCACTCAGAGTTTTGATCAGGTGCCTAACAGCAATGAGTTTTTGATCAGGTGCTCAAAAACCAAACCTCAAGTCTTTTGGAAGGAGACTTGTGAACCAGGAATAATTTTGAAGGGAATTAAAACCCTGTACAGAGATGGGGGTGAGAGAGTGATGATTGTCTTCTTTTCTCAATCACAATGAGAATACTATGTGGATTCAGTGATGTTGTCAAAGCTCCCCCTGAGATGTAAAAGGGTTTAGGCTGGGAAGCTTTGCACAAGGTGATAGGCCTTCAAATTGATGATGTCTCCAGCAAGCTTCTTAGACTGATATGAATGTATGTCTCTTGAGAAGCTTGGAGCAGATGAAGAACTCTGTGTAAATGTTGATTTAGAGTTTCTCCTTCACTGTAAAATGAAAAGCCTTCACTTTGTTCCTGTTCACTGTCTCCTTCCTTATTGTCACTTTCCTTGTTGTGTCCATGTTTCTTGTTATCTCTGTATATATTTGGACATTTGAATTCCTTAGTCTTGATGGCGGAAGAAACATTCCCGAGAGTAGACGATGCATTGGGAATTGATCCATAATTAATTCTTCTGTAACTCTCCGTTTGAACGGCTATTATTACTGGGAATATTGACTGTAATTAATCCTTAATTAATTCTGTCAACTGTAGTTGATTGTGCATAATTCGTCGACCTGAACTTGGAGTTCGTCGAGCTATCTTGAGTTTAGCGATTGTCGACCTGAGCTCGGAGTTCGTCGAGCTCTAATGGAATTCGTCGAGCTGAACTTTTTGCCTGAGACCAGAGTTCGTCGACCTGATTTCGGAGAAGGAACTCATAATTCATCGACCTGAGTTCGACGTTCGTCGAACTGAGTTCGACTATCGTCGAACTGATTTACTGACTGAACTGCATTTCTTGGAATTCTTCTAAGGCAAATCTGGAAATAAACCTATGACCCATGACTATACATTTTGGGTCAATCTAAGCAAACCTAATTGTGATCCTTGCCCAAATCATAACTGGGGTTCCAACAAAGTTAGTGCACCACTCCACTCTTAAGAGAGAAGATGTGGCTATAACCACCTTCTTTCTAAGCATACCTCAACTAAACCCACCCTTAAACCCTTAACTCAACCCTAGGTTTTATTTAATTTAAGTATCAAATTAAGAGAGGTGGAGTAATTTAAATTAATCAAATTAAGAGAGGGCGAGTAATTTAAATTAATCAAATTAAGAGAGGTGGAGCAATTTAAATTAATCAAATTAAAAGAGGGGGACATAATTAAATTAATCAAATTAAGAAGGGAAGCAAACCATGTATCTCCTCCACCTCACCCCCCTTCCTCCTCTACAACCCTCATCTTATCTAACAAGCCAAGATTTATCCAAAGTACTCCTAGGATGCCCTAGCCATTGATGAATTGGTGACCTTAAGGTAGCACCACCCCCTCCCCTCCACAGCCTATAAAAGAGACCACAAGCTCTTGGGAAAGCTCACACCAACCACTAGCATCACCCCTGTGCAGAAACCCTGAGTGGACGCCCTCTACAACATCCCCCTGCACAAACCCGTGAAAGCCATGGACAACCGACCACGATCCCAGCGAGCTCAGCCTTATGAGGTGAGATTCCTCTTCCTTCCTCATCCCCTTATACCTGCGAAACATTTCAAATCAAAATTGCACCCTTTTGTGTATTGGTTTACTGGGTTGCAGCGGCGGAATTCGGGATAAATCAACCAAGCAATTCCGCCACCGGCGGCGGTTTCCGGCCACCAAACCACCGTTAAAGTGTTGCCTCGACCGCTTGGAAACTTTCCAATGAGTCAAAAGCATTCGACATTCACCAGACGGTGGTGGAGAAGCCCCACAAAACTTTCCCAGGTGTGATTAATCCTGGTTGCTGCTTAAGGTTGAAGATGAAATCAGGGCCATCCAGAATCCTCGGCCAATGATTGACCTGATCAACACAGCGGATCGAATAGAGGATCCGCTGCGGGGGAAGGTCAATTTCTATATGTCACCTTCCGGAGCATTGGATCAGTGCCAAGATTCGCTCCCCGCCTTTTATATTTAATTTAAATTGATTTTAATCCATGGCTATTTGTAGACCTTATCAGAAACTTTCAAGCTCAAAATTAGGCACCCTAGGGGCTGAACCAGACCAAGTGACCAACATGAAAGTTGTAGGTCTTGGTCCACGGTTTTCAAAAAGGGTTGGTCCGTTCTCTCGAGTGGAGTAGAACTCATGGAATTAATTTTCAAATTTTTAGGTATTCATAATTAATATTTAAATATTCAAAATGTTTTCGTCCATCATTTGACCTCATATAACCCTAAAATTTTTATGGGAAGCTCTTCATAAAGCTTACGATATTTCTAGGCAACAACATGAATAAAATTTTAAAAAGGAATTTGGATGCTTCTTCTGTTATTTAATTAAAATTATCATGTAGGTATATCATTAAAATACATATACTCAAACCATTTCCAAAAATTACCAAACTTTTTAGATGCTTAGATAGGTCATTCTTGACCTTGGATAATGATTTGGATGCTTGGTGGTATGTCTTGTGACTTTGGAACCACAACCATTATTAATTTATTTTAATTATTACCCGTATTATAATTACCAAAAACACTTAGTTGTACCCCAAAAATTTACCCCCCCTCCTTCATACACTTATTTAGGTCATTCATGGCCTTGGAAAATAACTTACTCAGATGTCGAAGTCTCTTATAACTTTTGTATCTTCATACCTTATTTTATTAAGCTTAAAATTGTTGTATTAATCGAAGATGGAAAATAGCTAAGCGCACGCCCAAATAACATCACCTTTTTTTATCATGTACTTACTATTGAATTTGGAAAATGTTTTGGATGGATGTTGGAGTGTCTCATGACTCTTATAATCTCATGCTTTTATAAGTAAGCACTTATCCTAGTAAATGTAGGAAATATCTACTTGTACACCAACAAGCATCACCTTTATATGTTATGTTTATTTAGGTCATCAAATGAAGTTGGAAAACATTTATGAAGTCTTTCTTAACCGGTTATAATTTCTTGCTTATGCTCTATTTAATGTTTGAGATGTTCAATCGATATTACTTCTCGCCTACGAGTAATTCATTGGGTATCACATAGAATGTTTCTTATACGGCTGCCCGCAAATAGTATACCAAGACTTCATTGCTTAAATATAGTAGACCTTAATTGGTAGAACTATGAGTACAACCTAATATACATTATAGGGATCTACTTTTAAATTACCTAATTGGTGTCTAGGAAAGGACTTAGGGGTGAGCCAGTATCCCCCGCAAGGAAGATGGTGTATAACGGTACACAATATGACCACCAAACTTATTCTTACCTGGCCAATGGGTAATTTAAATCAAGCACCCTGGATGTATTATTAAAGCAAACACTAGATTACCTCCAGGTTAAGGGTGGTTATCAATTAAGATTTACATCACGGTAACAGGTTGTAAAGGCTGGGTAGCAAGCCCGGTACGAGGCTTTCTTATAAATAAAATAATTAATAAACTCTGTGGCGGGTCTAACTACTCTACCGCACAGGACACTATCAGAGAGACTAGCTTGTTAGACTCTTTGGATTATGAAGGGGCAATCTGTCTTGTGGTTAAATTCCCGGTGGACAAACCTGTTGGGTTTTAGTGGGTGGCACAACAGTTGTGCACACAACTGAAATAAGGAAACAAGGAAAACCCAAAAGTACGTTGTGGATCTTGTGATGACCATTAATCAAGAAGTAATGTTGCAATAAATAAATTTGTACCTTTGCAGGATTGAGTTGATACTCAACCCAGGTGCTCCGAAGAAATCCAGCGAATGGCAACGGCTGGAGTTCAAGCGAAGAATAGTATCCAATATCACATATTGACTGAACCAAGCATGGCTATGCATTTCTCAGTCCCATTCCATCAAGGGGCCCATGGATGCAACCCCTATCATATAGGAGGACAAATCCCATCTCTGCACTCACGCAAACACCCAAATGATTCGTAACGTACCCAATAACCATCTTTATCATCCAACTTTCTCAAGACTGGACTTTTTACAGCATCAAAGAATGCTCTTCCTTACTCAATGAGTGCTGTGACTTCGGGTCAGAGGACCATAAACACCATTGCCACTTGAGTCATACTTGTTACACGTTTATATAATAATCCACAAAGTATTCTCACGGTGGTTCTGTCCAGTACAACTTGTTCATAACAAGTACCCATGTGATGACTTGATATCACAATATCATGACCTGTGAGGATAGGTCATCAGTCAACGCACATGCTATTCTTAAAGGTATCATCATCACCCTTCGATTCTAAGATGATACAACGACTACAGACCTTTAAGAATGAAGCTTCTGGGATAATAGGTTCTCACATCAAGTCACTACTTGACCTATGGAAGCAAACACTCTAAGGGAATTTATACAGTTAACTACTCTATCACAATAGAAATAATAACACAATAAAATAATTTTCAAATTATATATATGAAATGCATATAGTACATTATTCATCAAATGAAAAAATTACAGCCAACAAACATACAATCCACAAGACTCAAACTAGAGTTAATCATTTAGGTATCGTATACCCATAGATCTAACATGATCGTCATGTTTTCTATGTGCAAGAGGCTTTGTCAATGGATCCGTAATGTTTTCCTCAGTCGACACTCTGCTCATGCTCACATCTCCTAGATCGTCAATCTCTCGAATTATATGGAACTGTCGAAGTATGTCCTTGGAGCACTGACAAGATCTTGGTTCTGAAGCAAGTGCAATTGCACAGTTATTGTCACAATAGAGATCTACGGGACGAACAATACTAGGAACTACATCTAACTCGCCGATGAATTTCCTAATCCATGCAGCCTCCTTCGCTGCATTTGCAGCGGCGATATGCTCGACCTCAGTTGTTGAATTGGCAACTGTATCCTTCTTGGAACTTTTCCAGCTAACATCACCTCCGTTCAGGAAAAACACAAACCCCGACTGATACTTTGAATCGTCCCTATCAGTTTGGAAGCTAACATCCGTGTAACCCCTTACAACGAGATCTTCCTATCCACCAAATACAAAGAATGTATCCTTAATCCTTCACAAGTACTTCAAGATATTCTTGACGGCAATCCAGTGACTTTAACCGGGATCAGACTGATACCTGCTAGTCATGCTCTTCTGACTCAAAAGCGCATATGAGGGGCCTAGCACGAATCGAGACGTTACAAATCCTATAAACAAAATAAAAGATTTCGTCCCCGAAATCAGGCTAAGGCTATGGGGAGAGAAAAGCATAAAATAAAGTAAAATATGCTTTTAAAAATTACCTTGAGAGAACAACTCCGTGTAGCGCTTTTACATCAAGTCCACCGGCTCCCATGTATACTCCTCCTTCCCATGATTAGACCACAACACCTTTACCGAAGGGACACTCTTGGGGCGCAAAATCCTCGTCTCGTTGTCTACAATCCGCACTAGCTCTAGTCACACAGACCTATCAGTTGCTATTGCACCATCTGTGGTGGGGATATATTGATCGGGCTGCCTCACCGCCTTTCGAAGTGACGACACATGGAACACGTCGTGAAGATTCTCTAGCTCTGGTGGTAACTCCAACCGATAGGCCAAAGGGCCAATTCTTTCCAATATAGTGTAAATCCCAACGTACCTTGGGCTGAGCTTTTTCATACCTCGCACCCGTGACACTCCATGCATCAGCTGGATTTTCAGAAACGCTTTATCACCCGCTCGAAATTCCACCATCTGGTGCTTTGCATTATAATATTTCGCCTGCCGACTTTGAGCCTCAAGAATGCAGTCCCGTATCAGTCTAACAACCGCATCAGTATCGTCGATGTACTCAACTCCCAATACCTTCGGGTCCTCATCCTGCACCCAAGACAAGGGGGTTCTACACCATCTTCCGTAAAGGGCTTCATGGGGCGCCATACCGATGCTAGCTTGATGGCTGTTGTTATAGGAGAATTCTACCAGTGGTAGAGCCTTTCCCACGGCTCTCCCCTATCCAACAAAAACAACCTCAATAGGTCCTCCAATGTTATGATGGTCCTCTCAGACTGCCTATCTGTCTGAGGATGAAACGCTGTTCTAAAGGTAAGGCACGAACCTAAGTATGCATGTACAGCTTTCCACTCCTTAGAGGTAAAACAACCATCCCGGTCAGAAACGATTGTCATTGGCACACCATGGTACCGTACAAACTGCTTCATAAAGAGGCATACCAAGACATCCACGTGAGCATCTTTCTTCATAGGGATGAACCTGGCTACCTTTGTCAGACAATCAACGATCACCTACACCGAATCATTCCCTAAGTATGAGCGAGGTAACTCGTGAACGAAGTCCATGGAGATATCCTCAAATTTCCACTCGGGGATGGGCAATGACTGTAACAAACCACCGGGGCTCTTGCACTCTGCCTTCATCCTTTGACAGGCCTCACAATATGTAACAAAGTACCTGAAGTCTTACTTCATTCCCGGCCAACACATGGTCTTTCGCAAGTCGCCGTACATCTTAGCAATACCGGGATCCACTGAATACTGAGCGCAATTTGCCTCCCTCAAAATATCTTCCCGAATCTTACCGCCCTTGGGAATGTAGAGCCGTCCATGAAAATGAACGAGGCTGTCTTTTAAGGAGTACTCGTCAGTTGTCCCATCCTCAATTGAATTTAATACCAGGGCCAGAGACGCATCCTTTCCTTTCTCTGCCCGAATTCGGTCGCGAATATCACAGACTATTATTATCGCATTCAAGTACCCCATATACTCTTCTGAATGGTATCTATACACCAAGGTAATCTCCATCTTCTCGAGCATCCGAGCTAATTTCATATTCATCAACCGAGACTCTGAGCTCGAGTCCAGTACTTTTCAGCTCAATGCATCAGCCACCGAGTTTGCTTTTCTGGGGTGGTAGTTCAAGGTGAACTCATAATCGCACAAAACCTCTAACCACCACCGCTGTCTCAAGTTAAGTTCCTTCTGAGTGTGAACATACTTTAAATTTTTGTGGTCCGAAAATATCTCGTAATGAACTCCATATAGGTAGTGTCTCCAGACTTTGAGGGCGAACACCAACACTCCCAATTCTAAATCGTGAACTGGATAGTTGAGTTCATGCTTCTTTAGCCGCCTTGAGGCAAACTCAATTACATGACCGTGCTGCATCAGTACCGCTCCCATCCCTTGATAAGATGTATCAGTGTAAACTTGAAATCCTTCCTTCCCAGACTGAAGTGCTAGGATGGGTGCAGATGTAATTCTGTTCTTCAGTTCCTGAAATGCAGCTTCACACTGGGGTGTCCACTCATACGGCACACCTTTCTTTGTTAAAGAAGTAAGAGGAAGGGCAATCTTCGAGAATCCTTTTACGAACTTGCGATAGTACCCGGGAAGTCCAAGGAAGCTCCGCACATCAGCTGCTGACTTCAAGGGCGACCACTCCTTCACGACACGCACTTTGGTCGGATCCACAGCTAGTCCAGCCCCCCTGATCACATTGCCCAAGAAGGTAACCTCCTTAAGCCAGAATTCGCACTTGCTGAACTTGGCAAACAAGGTATGCTCTTTTAGTTTCTTCAGTACCAAGGTCAGATGTTCGACATGCTCCTCCTCCATATTTGAGTAGACCATAATGTCATCGATGAAGACGATGATGAAGATGTATAGATAAGGATCAAATACCTTGTTCATCAGACTCATGAAAGCCGAAGGGGCATTTGTGAGCCCAAACGACATTAAGGTAAACTCGTACAAACCGTACCTTGAGCTAAAAGTCATTTTCTGGATGTCCTCCTCTCGTATCCTCAACTGATAATACCCCGAGCGCAAATCCAACTTGGAAAACAATGTACACCTACCAATTGGTCGAACAACTCATAGATCTGGGGTAACAGATAGGTGTTCTGTACCGTCAACCGGTTGAGCTCCCGATAGTCTATGTATAACCGTAAGGTACCATCCTTCTTCTTAACGAATAGAACAGGGACTCCCCAAGGTGAAGAGCTGGGGTGAACAAACCCTGACTCCACCAGTTCTTTCAACTGGACTCTAAACTCTACGAGTTCCTTCAGGGCCATCCAGTACGGGGTCCTGGAGATGGGCTTGACACCCGGTACTAGCTTAATTTGAAAATCTACCTCTCTATGCGGGGTTAATCCAGACAATTTCTCAGGAAATACCTCGAGGAAATCTCGCACCACCCGCACATCCTTGATATCCAACGTCAACTCCTTCAACTCAAAACAAATCATGAAGACTTCTTCCCCCTTCATATGGGCTTTTACAACCTGACTAGAAGATAATAACAGATGAGATGCAAATTTAGTGCCTTGGAAGATGACATCCGTGTCCCCATATCTTAAGTAAATTCGCTTCTCTACACAATCAATTCTCGCGAAGTGCCAATCCAACCACTCCATGCTCAGGATGAGATCGAATTCTGGCATTCTCAAAACTGTGGTAGGGGTATCAAAGGCCTTTCCCCTAATGAATACCTCTAACTCGCACTTAGCAGTTGCGATCATCTCAGAGCCGTCTGGGAGGCGTACTTATCGAGCAATACCAGTGAAGTATTGTACTTCTTCTACGTCTTTAATGAAGTCCTCAGACACAAAAGAGTGCGAGGCACCGGTATCGAACAACGTATAGGCCGGTTTTCGCCGACCACCACGGTGCCTAAGTACCAATAACAATCCTCAATGCTATATATCTAGTACGTCTTAAGCAACTTAATGTTTAACAATGAAAATGTGATAACTAACTGTAACATACTTGCAATCAAATCTTGGGGTTCTGCTCCTGTGTCATGTCCAGAGCAAACACTTGATCCCAAGCCGGTCTGGGGTTTCCTCTTCGTGGTCCTCGTCCTCGACCACGAATGTGTCCCCGCCCTCGAGGAGCTACAGGAGGGAGAGCAAGAGGAGCATTCCCAAATAGCTACGGGTAGTAACGTCGGATGTGGCCTGGATGATTGCATTGGTAGTACACCCGCTCATACCGTCCTTCAGGTTGTCGAAACTGTTGAGGCTGTGGAGATGGAGGCAATGCTGGCAGCTATGGAACCGGGTGACCCACTCTATAATTCCGGTGGAAACGTCTGCCACCTCTATGATGTCCTCTTCCTCCTCTATAGTCGTGTCTCCTTATATTGCTAGGGCCAGCTTCCATCATGCCCTCAGTAGGCCTCTAACCACTTCCCAGGTGGTCCGCTTCTAACCTCTTTGACATGTTGATTATTTCCGCCAAGCTGGAATCCGCTATAAACAAAAGGGTCTGCCTCAAGGGATCCCACAGCCCTTTGTAGAAGTGCTTAGCGTATCCTCTGTCATCCAATTCATATGAGTCTGCAAATCTCGCGAGATGCTGGAACTCTCACTGATACTCCGTAACCGACTTCGATCCTTGCTTCAGTAGTAGAAATCTCTCTTCGAGTTCATCTCGAGCGGACGAGGGAATGAAGTGCTCTAAAAAGACCCCTGAGAACTCGCTCCAGCTAATCTCCATATAAACTCATCCTTGAAAGGTGGAGCCCATAAGGGACTTCCACCACCTCTTGGCGTGTAGTTCCAGGACGGACACTGCCAAAGTTACAGGCATGTTGGCTGGGAAACGGATTCCTGCCAATAGCTCCTGCACCGTATCAAGCCATTCTTCTGTCCGCACAGACGAATCTATACCGAGGTAGGCGGGAGGGGAGAGAGCCCGAAACATGCTCAACCAGTTTGAGCCCGGAGCCTATTGCTGGTCTGGGGTCTGCTGCGACCTAAAGGTGTCTAGGATGGCAGTAAGCATCTATCCCAATTCTGATTGTTGGAACTGAGCAGGTACGGAAGGGGCACGAGTGACCCCCCCATTGGATCAACGTGCACTGGGATCTACACGTAGAGTACAAACCTATGGTCAGGTTGTCCAATCTTAAGGTCAAAGTTGGACATACTTAGTGTGAATTATATATGGGCACACCACTGCTTTCGCTAAGTCAGTTTGTCCCCAAACTGACTAATAGAACTGGGGTGGTACCATTATTGGACGACTTCTTTAGTTCAGGATCAGAGCAAGCTGATACCATTTGTAAGACCCCACCACCCGGAACACAAAACACGACACGAAGGGGGGGTCTTATGCCCAGAACAGCCGCCATGCGGTAACATTAGCACAAGGGCTAACCTGTACCACAAGACGCCTATCTTGTCGGCTATAACCAATATCAACCAAATGCCAACCCAACCAAAACATAATAGAAGTCAATCCACACATAAGTAATATAAGTCCAAAAGTACAACAATAAAAAAAAGCTACAACAAACTTTTAAAGTTTCATAGTACAACAAAAACATGCCCAAAGGGCTACATCAAAAATTCTCAAAACTCATATTGGTAACTGACGGTAGTGACGACACCGTCCCTTCATGCCCAATCGTCCTGGCCTGGTTGTCCTGCTGCATAGTCTGCGGCTGATCTACCTGCGGGGTTTCCTCCTAAAAAGGAAGACGTAGCAACCGTTAGACAAAAAGACTAAGTGGCTTTCACATCTGCTCCCCCGGCGATTCCTCGGCACTGAGTGGAGAAAGGAACAAGGTACAATATATAAATAGTGATAAGCAGGTACAAGCAGGTGAATAAGTACATAAGTCGTGAGCAATAATAGAAGAATTATATAACATCATTAACAGCAGTTTACTCTAGCAATTCTACACAAGCTATATGAATCCATCAAGTATATAAATCTATAACAGGAAAGTAACTTAACTTATAAGAATGCCCATACAGACTTATACGTTAAGGATCGGTTTAGCAGTAAAGTAACTCATCGTATAGGATTGCCCATACAAACTTATACGATGAGGATCTTGTTATGCAATGTAGTGTAATGGAATGTATGCAATGCAATGACTCACCCATGATCACACATGCAAACACTATGTTGACACAGACTTGAAGTTCCCACTTTTCGAGCAGGTAGCTATCCTATCAGGCGTCAACCGTCGTGGCCAGGCGGTGATAGTAGAGCGGGCTTCTCTACTACTAAGCGGGCATGCACACTACCTCGCTTAGGCCTCCGTATGCCTCAATGCTAAGAATACAACAACGGAGCTCACTTGCGTACTACGGCTCAGTGGGAGTCTCGGGTAGATGTGCACAGAGAACTGAGCCCCGATCTGGCTTATGTTGTGACCCGGAAGAATCCTCAGAAAAAGCACAATGTCCAAGCCCAACCGTTCACTTGGCACAGATGGAGCCGCGGGAAATGAGCACCGAGGACCAAGCCCAACCGCCCAAGGTCTAACTGTCAACTCCCGTCGGTGTGACGACTGGCGAGCTCGTAGACCTGCCACACTATCCTTAACCCAGGATTACGACACCGTGTGTCTACTCACACCGCATTCAATTTCACATTATCGTGGCACAGAAGGAGCCTCGGGAATGAACACCGAGGACCAAGCCCAACCGTCCATTTATGTCACTTCTCAACACTATCCAAACCAGTGCGGCCAAACACACGCACTTACATCCTTTCACAATGAAACCCGTAGGGAGACACCACTCTAAGCATTGGACTACTAAATTCATTGCGTTAAACAATTATTCACATGGCCATAGATTAGCATCCTACAATTCATTTCCAAATGACTTCAACACATTATTAACATGATGCACATTTCTTTTGGTTCACCAATTTCTACAAAATCATTTCGTTTATGTACGCTTCTCATCACAAATCACTTACGCGGGAAACCATTCATCAAACTTCATCATGTATTGAACTATAATGGTTAACATAAAAGAGTTCACCCCAACCTCAATGTCAATTTGCTACATTGTCTCTACCTAGTCCAAACCCGGTTCTACACCAAACCTAGAATTTTAGGTGCAGGATACCTTTTGGACAACGACTTCGACTAGCGATTCCTGAGGCTACAGGAATCCGGTGAAGGTGTGTAACTCCTCGTTGGAAAGGTTTCGATGGGTTACAACTTTCATGTTCAGACCACAACCCAGATCCGAGAGTAACACACTTGAAATCGCCTTTAAATTCCGCTGCGTACAGAACATAATTTCTGCATGCTTAGTTTGTCAGCCGTCAATTTTTGTTCAGACTTTCCTGTGGCCACAGACCTCGCCTAAAGTCATGCAACCACTCGTGGGAAAGGTATTTTCAAGAACTTCGACTTTCGTGTTTAGTCGGAGGCCCAGTTCTGGACATATCACACTTAAAAATGGCCAAGAAAATTGTTGCGTGCAGAACACAGATTTCTGCACGCATCTTAAGGCGGAACGAATGACATCGGTTTATCTTCCTCCTCAAGCCGTCTCCCCCACATCACTTCCAAACTTCCTCCTTCATTATTCACCATCAAAAGGCCACTTTTTTTTCACGAAACCATCCTCCATCATCTCATAGAAGGAGGGAGAGTTTGAAGACTTCTAAACCCTAGAACACAAGTCCTAGCATGACCTTTCCTAGGGAACTTCTCCTCTCACATCTAGACTCTCTTAAGTTGATATATCTCCTAGGAAATAACTAAAGATCTAGCACCAAGGTAGAGGGGAGGAAGCTCACATCGTTTCCGACATTTCCACCATTTCTGGCCAAGGATCTTGTCACTCTCCTCAACGACACCTTCCTCTCCTCGGTGGCGGCGGTCCTTCATGGGGTGTTGATTGGCTCCAGAACCTCCTTCCTCTTCTCCAGCAGTTTTCTCCCTCAGAAATGGTTGGAAGAGGAATGAAAAATGGCTAGGGTTTCTCTTCCCCCTTATATGTGAAAATGACACGGGTTGGGACACGCCCGTGTCCTTACCCGTGTCCTACTCGGGCGAAGCGTCGTCGACGGTTCGACTGCCGTTTCGATACACAAACATGAGTAGGGACACACCCGTGTCTCTACCCGTGTCCAAGTGACACGACCATGTTTCTGGCCGTGTCCTACTCGGGACATGCTTCGTCGAGTTCTGCTTGACACACATGGGTAGGTACACGCCCATGTCCCTACCCGTGTCCTCCTCGGGATACATCTCGTCGAGCTCTACTCGACACACATTGGTAGGGACACAACCGTATCTCTACCTGTATCCTCCTAGGAATACATTTAGTCAAGCTCTACTTGACACACACGGGCAGGGACACGCCGTGTCTCTACCGTGTCCTCATACACATGTGTAGTGACACACCCATGTCACTACCCGTGTCCTTCTCTGGAATAACTCGAGTCGCTGGTTGGACACAAACGGGTAGGGACACGCCGTGTCCCTACCGTGTCCTCATATACATAGGTAGTGACACGCCCGTGTCACTACCCGTGTCCTTCTCCGGAATAACTCGAGTCGTCGAATCGAGTACTGGGTGGACACACACGGGTAGAGACACGCCCGTGTCTTTACCTGTGTCCTTCTCTGGCCTAACTTCACCTCCCCAACACAAGTGTAAGCCTAGCTGCCAACACTTCCATGAGCCCAAATAAGCTTTTTCTAACTCAAAAGCACGTATGAGGGGCCTTGCGCGAATCAGGATGTTACAATCATGATCCATAAGCAATACATTACCTATTTGATACATGAGAAATCCATATCTCTCAGGCTTAAACCTTGGTCTACTAGATCTATGTGAAACTTGTTTTTCTTTAGCATGCTTTCCAACTACAACAATTTGTAGTCCTTACACAGGTTCCAATTCTGGTTCATTAACAGTTTGTGGTTCGTGAACTTCTTCAAGTTCTACCTTAACAGTCTTTCTACTTAAGAACTCTTTCTCAAGAAAGACACCACTTCTCGTGACAAACACTTTGCCCTCAAACGGTATGAAGAAATAGTACCCTTTAGTTCCTTAGGATACCCAGAAGATAACACTTATCTGATTTGGGTTCCAACTTGTCAAGCATTTTACGTCGCACGTATGCCTCACACCCCTAAAACTTAATGAACGACATACCAGGACGCTTCCCAGGCCATATCTCATATGGTGTCTTTAGAACCGCGTTCATTGGAGCACGATTTAGTGTTAAAGCAGCAGTTTCTAGAGCTTCCCAGTCCATAGCTCATCACTTTACTTGTGAGATACAAAATCTACCACATCCTTGGTTTTGCAAACTAACAAAGATGACCATTACTGTTAAGGAGTAGCAACAAATAAATCACATGCATTCTTGGTGGGTATCCAAGAATAGATTTAGACCTTTTAGAACACTTCTAAAATTTCCAAATCTACACGCCATGGATTTTGCAACTTCTGAAATAATGATCATCGCAGAACCTCCCTCTGATACCACTGTTGAGTTTTAGTGGGTGGCACAATAGTTGTGCACGCAGCGGAAATAAGGAAACAAGGAAAACCCAAAAGTATGTTGTGGATCTTGCGATGACCATTAATCAAGAAGTAATGTTGCAATAAATAAATTTTTACCATTGAGGGATCAACCTAGGTGCTCCGAAGAAATCCAACGAATGGCAACGGCGGGAGTTCAGGCATAAAATACTATCCATGCCTCTACGAGTATCCACACGAGCATGGAGAACCCTAGACTCTTATCACACAAGATCTGGGTCGGATGAAAGCTTGCCCTCAATGTCTCCACGGATTACTAGATGTAGGGACGTGGCACAACCAACTCGCCCAAAAGCCCGGACTATTAGAGGACGACGTAACCACTCCTTATGGAGCTGGCTAGCCTAGGCAGGATCTACGGGGCAGCCAGTTAGGCCCAGAGGACACACCCTTCTATTTGACTAGTGAGGGTCATAGCGCCTCGCGCCGTACCTCCTAACACCGGGGGCATTGCTGAAGCCCAACAATCCCCCCCCAAGAAACGACCCCGGGGTTTCGGACCCGTAACCTCCCTCTGATACCACTTGTAGGGATATGGTGCAACCAACTCGCCCAAAATCACGGACTGTTTGAGGTCGTCACAACCACTCCTTTATGGAGCTAGCTACTCTAGGCAGGATCCACGAGGCGGCTAGTTAGGCCCAGGGGACACGCCCTTCTATTCGACTGGTGAGGGCCATAGCGCCTTGCACCGTACCTCCCAACACCGGGGGCATTGCTGAACTGCAACACTAGATCCGTTCAAGGAGAGGCAAAAATGACGAATACGACACCTAGGAAACTCTTTCAGGCAGCGACTAGGGACGGCAGATGGTCAGTAGCGACAAGCGGTGGCCGACGGCAACAACATCGACAGTCGCGGATGCAGAACAATTCTATCATGAAGAGAAGCCGTTGGTTTCGCGATTTAGGTCTGAATGAACAGTTGATTTTCGGTTCAACAGTAAAATGGTATTTATACCTTGAACCGAACCGACCAAAGCTAGAAAAGACCGCCGAATCAGACTTAAGAAAAATCAAACAGTTTGAGACAAAAATTCGGCGGGTATCTAATTGATATTCGACGAATCAGTGAGAGGCATATGACGATACATGACAAATCGTGAAGTGGTCATGATGACACTCGAGGAATTCGTGAGAGATAAAAATGATACCCGACGAATTGGCTATAGGTCACGACGATACTCGATGAATCGAGACCATTCGTTGAAACCCCTTACCTATACTCGACGAATTTTTCTTAGCATCCACCGACTACACACCGTTCGTCCCATATTCACGATATAGGTCCTGAATGACATTCCACCACGTCCAGATCATCATAGGCTTGGTCCTTCACTCATATCACATATGAGTAAGGCCAACACAAACCTTTCCAACTTCTCCAAAGCTCATATTGCATTGGCAGTGAGGCTACATGCTTGATCACTTCCAGATCACAATGGTAGAACCAACAAAGCCCCTTAGTCCATGTCATTATCCCTACAGTTCTTAGGAATAACGGGTGGAGTATGAAGAGTCCACATTTTACACTGATTTTTGGACTCATCTGGGCTAGTTTTATCGTCTTAGCACTACACTTGAGAGCCTTTATTGCTTATATGTGCTTATGTACCTATTTCACGATGAAGTGCACTGTAGGCCCGTTTCTGTGTGCTTTCTGTGTTTCTATATTGTTGTTATTCTTTAACCCTATCTCGGGGATGTGGTGTGCACGTTTTGGTGGCCTTTCTGCCTCTTCTGCTGGTGCAGGGGTCGTGTGGGTGCTCCGGAACTGCTTGAGAGACACCGACGATGCAGGAATACTGCGCACGACCACTGGACTTAATGCGCACAACCACTGGTCGTGTGCCACCGATCATGCGCATTACAATCTTTTTTTCCTAATCCTGTCTAGGTAATCGCACGAGGACTGGCCTTAGTGCGCACGACCACTGGTCGTGCGCCACTACTCGTGCGCATATTTGCTGATGCTTCTTGTCCAGGTTGCAGGTCTATTTGGAAAAGTCGCACGATCATCGACCGACAGTGCGCATGACCACTGGTCGTGTGCCACTGATCGTGCGCACTGCTTCTGCTGCCTCTGTATTTAAGGCCCTGCTCCGCGATTTAGGTTAACGCCTGTCATTTGCTACGATCGGAGAGTGCGCGGGAATCGCCATTTCACTTCTCCAGCTGCTCCGTCACCTCCACCTTCGTCGGGAGGCCATTGCCAACTACTCCGAAGCTTTTCAACTCTCCGGCGAAGCCCTCGGCCATTGATGACTTCAACTCCAAGCTTTCCTCCGGAGTTAGTGAAGTGGACAACCAAGAGAACGGACTTAAAGGCCTTCGAGGTGACAGCTCGTTGGTACCTGAAGACTCCTTGGACTGAGCCCGGAAGCGGATTGACAACTCGCTACTCTCGCCACGACCCGCGGTGGATCTTCACTCTCTTTTGGTTTACTCCTCTTCCCCTTCCTCTGTAGTATGAATGTTTTGAGCAGTGTAATGAACACTTCCATCCATGAACATCAAGTTTATTTTACATCTAATGGAATGTTATAATTTTCTTCTGCTTGTGAGTATTGTCTGTGAATGTGCCTCACTCACCCCACATCCACTCCATTCCCGTGTCTTATTTGATTGCACTCCACACAAGAACACTTCAATCCATTAGCTTCCCTTCCAGTCGCCCAACTGAAGTTCGGCATCGCGGCCGACAAACCCACTCCACCTTGCGAAGCGGTGCCTTCGACACGCATAGCTTTTACTAGTTCAGTAGATCAAACATCCACAATCTCCCAAGTCCTCTATTTCCTTTTTTTTATTTATAACTCTCATAACGATATTATTTGTACTGTTGCCATTCTACGCTAATTGCATTCCTCAAGAGACAGACACTCGGGGATTTATTCCCAAAACTTTATTACTTGTGCGACCGGTGCGCTTGCCGATTTACACGCATCAAGTTTTTGGCGCCGTTGCCGGGGAATGCCACTGTAGAGCGACTTCGGATGACTTCAAATATTGTTATAAGAGTTAGTATTGTTTCTTTTTGACTGCTGTTTCCTTCTAGTGTGTAGTGTTTGCCACAGTGAATGCAAGGCCGAGCTACAAGAGATTTTGTCGCCTACGACCCAGAGATCGAACGTACTCTCCTAGCACGAAGACGCGCCGCAGCCATCACTTTTGCCCCAATGGGAGACCAGCTGAAATATTGATGCAGGCAACCGAGTTGGAGGGATACCTCATGTCGATAGAAATGGCGACGAAAATGAAGTGAACCCTCCCCAGGTCCGCATCATGAGGGATTATACTACAGCTACTGTCAGGAGCATATACCCCGGTTTCGGACCTGCTATCACCAATCCACAGTTCGAAATTAAACCAGCTATTCTGAATATCATTTGGAACAACGCTCAGTTCTCCGGAATGGCCATTGAAGATGCCCATCTTCACCTTACAGAATTCTCCGAAATCTGCGCCACGTTCCGCTACGCGGAATCCCAGACGAAACAGTCAAGCTCCGCCTCTTCCCTTTTTCATTAAGGGACAAAGCCAAGACTTGGATTCACTCCCTCCCACCTGGAACAGCCACCACATGGGAGGATTTGACCACAAAATTCCTAGCTAAGTTCCATCCGGTGGATCGGATCGTGAGCATGAGGCGCGCAATAGCCAACTTACGGAAAGACGATCAAGAAAGTTTAGCCGAAGTTTGGGAGCGTTTCAACGAGCTGCTGAGGAAGTGTCCTAATCATGGATTCAAAACGTGGAACCTCGTCGAAAGTTTCTACTTCGCTATTGATCCCCACCACCGAGCCATGATCGATGCTGCCTCCGGAGGAACCATCATGAATCTTGCTCCAGATGATGCTCTGAGAGTCTTATAAGACACCACCACCCACAATGCTTACTGGACCGCTGGAAGAAACATCCCACGAAGCACCAGTGGAGTGTTTGCCTTGGATATCCCCAAGCCTGCTCCTGCCGCCCCAGTGATGGCAATCTCATGCCAAGGGTGCGGAAGCACCGATCACCACAGCTTCGAATGCTTAGGAGTTGAGGTACTAGACGAATCTTTGTTTATGAATGAGTCCGTTAATTTTGTTGCCAATCAAAACAGGGGAGTGCCTTATGGGAATACTTACAACCCGGGGGTGAGAAATCACCCCAACTTTTCTTGGAATCCTAACGCATTTGGCCAAAGATGGCAACCGAGGCAGCATCAAAATGATGCGTATGCTTCCGGAAGCCAACCGAGGCCGCCTCAACCAAATTATTCCCAAGGGTCCCCCGTCGTTAAGAAAATTTCTTTGGAAGAGATGTTTGAGAAGTTCGTTGAGATTTCCCAAACCAACATGACAAATCAGGCCGCCTCGATGCGCAAACTGGAGGCACAATTGGGCCAATTGGCTCAAGTGGTTTCCGAGCGCACCTAAGGCACCTTACCGAGTAACACCGAAAAGAACCCCCATGAACAGGGTAAGCGCCTTGGGGAGGACAATTCGGGAAACCATAACGAACTTGTCATCAATTGTAAAATCAATAACATCGAAACTCCAGCATTATACGATTTCGGGGCGTCCAACAACATCCTCACTTTGCAAGATGTTGCGAAGATGCACTTACAAGTCGACATTGAAAATCGGAAATCGCTTATCTTAGCGAATGACAATTTGGTTGACACTGAGGGAGGTGTTCGGGAAGTTGAAATCGAGGTTAACGACAAAAGTATCACCACTGACTTCTAGGTTTTGGGACCACAGGACAATAACTCCATTCCTATATTAGGAGTCCCATTCCTAACAGCCAGTGGCGCATCCCTCGACTTCTCCAAAGGCCGTGTAACTTGGCCAAACGAAGAGTCCACCCTCGATAACACATCCATACGTTCTTCTCCCATCCAAAATAGCAATTCTCTGAGTGTCACAGATAACAAGCTGGATTCAGGTTTCCCCACATTGGAAGCACATCTGGAGGAGACGCCAAAGAAAGGACTCCCTCGGGAAGTCGATGAGAAGCAAGAGCTACTGGTCCACGAAGAGATCAATTGTACCAAAGCCACGGCTGCCTTTCTACTGCCAGCCAACTCTATTGTTGAGCATGGCGAACCAAGTTTTATTCGGGAGAAATCCCTGGACACTAATTTGTATAATTTTGTTAAGCGATCTGTAGCTTGGGCAAATCCGGTTGCCGTCACGGTACTGGATAGGCCGCCACAAACCACGACACTAAGAAACCCCACAGCCTACCTCCATTGGAAGTCTCCCACGGTGGAGAAACTAAAAGAGGCCAAGTGTTTACGCGGAGAGCTCTACGCTGCCTTCCGATGCGAGAAAGAGTGCACTCGCAGTAATGGGACAATGCCTACCCCGAATACAAAAAGACAATCTGCCGTTCTCTCGCATCCCACCGGAGAGACTTACCATAAATCTGCTTATAGCTGATTGCACCACCCTCATTCCTCTTTCCACCCTCTTTCTCGCTACTTGTTGAATGCTGGTTGCTCTACTTTTAATTATGTTTCCTTTTTCTACTGCCAAGAACTCTCTATTTGAACTGCTAATACAGGTATTTGGTCCACCTTAAGGACGATAAACAAAAGGGCTTTCGGGAGACAACCCAAGTTGGACCGTTTGGTCCTATGCTGTGTTTTGATTTCTTTTTATATATTCATATATTCCTGTTTCCATATTTTGTTTGGCTGGCATCCTTCAATCGCAGGTGCAGGAATATTTGAGGCGCGATAACTTGGCCGCACTTGGACATCTCATTGCACGACTGGTATGCTCAATTTTGAGCATAGGTACTTCCTACCCTAGCTTTTTATCATATATGACATGCTGATTTTTACTTGCTGTTGACTTTACGTCTGGGGGGAGAGCATGCCTGTGGTCACTATACCACACTTTCTGTTGCATACCAGTTTCTTGTTTACTTATTTCTTGTTTTATGTTGCACACACTGAATCACCCACACGAGTGCGCTCTTACCCACGCGCACAACCCGAGTCAAATTTATTGTTTTTTGTGAAAACTTTAAAATAGTGGTATTGGCTTAGGATTTCAGAATTGAGTAGTTCGAAACTCATGCAGTGCTCCTAATCGAATACTCATGGTTTGTGTAGATTTGGGATAGAATTAATTTTTCTTTATGCTCGTAGATTTATCTTTTTCTGCAAACGTAAATATTGTTTGTACTGCTCAAAATCTGAATCTGGGGTAATCAAACGATAATGTAGGAATGTGTGTAGCCGCAACTAGACTCGTATTGCTCGAGTCGGGAGGAAGGATCAACTTTCTCGGTGGCTAAGAACTTGCCCTAAGCTACTCTCCAAGCATTGGTGCATGGTTAGTCAAGCGTGAGCATGACGTAGGCCTTCATTTTGGCTAGTTTGAGCCTTGTTTAGCCTTTCCTACCTGTTAACCGTTGCATGCCAAATTTGTGCCTACACTTCCTTTGATCCAGCTCCACTCACTTTCACCAAGGCCTGAAGCTAAACCCACCATCGCAATCAAATGCTTGAGCTGATTTGTATTTACTGTTTTGACGAGGTTGTGATAAGTGGACATTGTTTTTGGGAGTGCTGAATTCATTCACGTTTTGATTGCTACATTTGGGGATTGCTAGCGCAGCAAAAGGAAAAAAAATTAAAATTTAACAAAAAATTAAAAAGCCGATAAGCGCAAAAGAGAAAAATATGAAAGAATTGCTTTGAGATTTTGATCCCCATCCTCTTTTTTTGATTTTGGTCGGGTTCAGCCGTGTTCACACCCGGTTTTCAAGCTAAGTCTGGGGGTGTGTGCCCCGTTCATTTCTAAGTGACTGTATTGGTTTGGGTTTTATTCGCTCGCTTTGGTTGCATAGAGCCTTCATATTTATCTTTGACTACCAAGCCTTCGCCTAAGCCCCATTGTATCCTACAAGTCCTACTGATTCACGCTTGAGTCTCACCTGCGCCATGGAGAGAGTGTGAACGTGCAAGCATATGGTCCCCGACATTGGTGGATTCCTTTGGAGGTTATCCTGAGTCCCGAACTTTGGCAATGCTCACCTTAGTGGCCTGCCTACTTTCTTCCTACACATGATCGCAAGATCCTCCAGAATTCTAATTTTGAGCAATTACAATATTTATTTACGTCTGTCGAATAGTTTAAACTACGTCGTATAATTAAAAAAATTTTCTATTATATCTTCTATACACATGATGTATTTGATTTCTCATCTTACTTCTTTTTGCAATTTTTGAGCCAGTTAGCTATTTTCTAGTTCACGGAGTGATGATTTGCTCGGGACGTGCAAATGGTTAAGTCTGGGGGTGTGATGAGTCCACATTTTACACTGATTTTTGGACTCATCTGGGCTAGTTTTATCGTCTTAGCACTACACTTGAGAGCCTTTATTTCTTATATGTGCTTATGTACCTATTTCACGATCAAGTGCACTGTAGGCCCGTTTCTGTGTGCTTTCTGTGTTTCTATATTGTTGTTATTCTTTAGCCCAATCTCGGGGATGTGGTGTGCACATTTTGGTGGCCTTTCTGCCTCTTCTGCTAGTGCAGGGGTCGTGTGCGTGCTCCGGAACCGCTCGGGAGACACCGACAATGCAGGAATACTGCGCACGACCACTAGACTTATTGCGCACGACCACTGGTCGTGCGCCATTGATCGTGCGCATTACACTCTCTTTTTCCTAATCCTATCTAGGTAATCGCACGAGCACTGGCCTTAGTGCACACGACCACTGGTCGTGCGCCACTGCTCGTGCGTATATCTGCTGATGCTTCTTGTCCAGGTTGCAGTTCTATTTGGAAAAGTCGTACGATCATCGACCGACAGTGCGCACGACCACTGGTCGTGCGCCACTGATCGTGCGCACTGCTTCTGCTGCCTCTGTATTTAAGGCCCTGCTCCGCTATTTAGGTCAACGCCTATCATTTGCTGCGATCGGAGAGTGCGCGGGAATCGCCATTTCACTTCTCCAGCTGCTCCATCACCTCCACCTTCGTCGGGAGGCCATTGCCAACTACTCAGAAGCTTTTCAACTCTCCGGCAAAGCCCTCGGCCATTGATGACTTCAACTCCAAGCTTTCCTCCGGAGTTGGTGAAGTAGACAACCTAGAGAACGTACTTAAAGGCCTTCGAGGTGACAGCTCATTGGTACTGGAAGACTCCTTGGACTGAGCCCGAAAGCGGATTGACAACTCGCTACTCCGGCCACGACCCGCGGTGGATATTCACTCTCTTTTGGTTTACTCCTCTTCCCCTTCCTCTGTAGTATGAATGTTTTGAGCAGTGTAATGAACACTTCCATCCATGAACATCCAGTTTATTTTATAGCTAATGGAATGTTAGTATTTTCTTCTGCTTGTGAGTATTGTCTGTGAATGTGCCTCGCTCACCCCACATCCACTCCATTCCCGTGTCTTATCCGATTGCACTCCACACAAGAACACTTCAATCCATTAGCTTCCCTTCCACTCGCCCAACTGAAGTTCGGCATCGCGGCCAACAAACCCAATCCACCTTGCGAAGCGGTGCCTTCGACCCGCATAGCTTTTACTAGTTCAGTAGATCAAACATCCACAATCTCCCAAGTCCTCTATTTCCCTTTTTTTATTTATAACTCTCATAACGATATTCTCTGTACTGTTGCCATTCTACGCTAATTGCATTCCTCAAGAGACCGACACTCGGGGATTTATTCCCAAAACTTTATTACTTGTGCGACCGGTGCGCTTGCCGATTTACACGCATCAGAGTACAAAGCACGGTACAGTGTTGTACGCAAGGCCTAGGGTGGTGGTGTGCACCTAACTAGGAGCGGATAAGTCCAATCTGCTGTTATCATCCGCCACGATGATAATGCCTTTGTGGTTAGCTACCCACTTAACAAGTGGACTGGGTAAGGACTTAGACATCTATACTCTAGTTCATCATATCAATTTTATTTAGTATACATTACATCTTTAAAACACTTATAATAAAAGTTTGTATGGGCATTCTTGTAAGATAAGAAACTCGTGAGACCCTTAACTTTTATATATGTATGGAAATTCATATAAGCTAAGTTATTGTTTTAATATTATACCTGTTATATATTTATGTAGTATAAATGAAACTATAAATAACCCTAACTTATTAGGATGTATGTGCATTCTTATAAAGCTGAGTCATTTACGTTTTCCCATTTTTCCTTTCTTCTCTAACTGTCTTTCAAATTTATAAAAACTTTTTCATTTTAATACATTTAAACTGCCTCTGCTTATGCTAAATTCTTATTTTCCTCTCTGCGGATATGGTGAGGAAAGAGAGGTAATCCGACTTAGTGTTTATGACTAATAGTTTTCTATAAAACCATTCAGGTTCCCCAGCCGTAGCAAGCCCTGCAATACCCACTCCAGCCCCAGTTCCAGCCCCTGCTAAGAATTCCAGAGATGGATATGGAGATGCCCGCAGTCATGGGGCCTGCTCCTGATCTAGTTCTTGCAGTAGAGGAGATTGTGAGAGAAGTAAGTAGGTGCCTTTGCAACATAGCTGTTGGGTTTTGTATCCACAATAACCTAGATTTGTGTGAAGTTGCCCTTGAATTAAGATGAATTAATTGTGTATTTGATGCTTTTGTCTAGTTGCAGGTAACTGTTGCTAAGTGTAGACCAATGTCAGTTTACAGAGTGTCACCAAACACAGGACCATGCAATGTAATCTCTCATTGTGTGATCCATAGTGTTGGCTCATATGTAACCTCTCTATTGGGATACACTTCATTTTCAAGTACTAAAGAATTGAAGAAAGAAAGTGTTGTTAATCCTTGGTTAAAGCAGAAAAGAAAATTTTTCTTAAAAAATTCTCTAAGTATATTTTTCGAAAAAGGAGTTAGTTTTTCGAAATGGGTAAGTAAGTTTTTCGAGAAAACATTGTTGTTTTCCAAAAACATTATGCCTTTCGAAAAACTGTCAAAACTTGTGAAGTTATATTTTTCGAAAAATATTCTGAAGATGTTTTTTGAAAAGTCCAAGTACATTTTTTGAAAAGCAATGTTCTTTTCAAGAAACATAAAATCTTTTCGAAAAATTCTTTGAAACCTGTTACAGTTCTATTTTTCGAAATGTCCTGAAGATGTTTTCGAAAACCAAGTTCTTCTTTCAAAAAAGGAACTCTGTTTTCGAATAATCAAATCCATTTTTAGAGAAAGACAGGATGCATTCAAAAGGCCAAGTCTTCTTTCGAAAAATCTGTATTCAACTCAAAGAAATTCTGCGTAAAGCCATTTTTGAATAAGGTCATGCTGTTTTTCAAAAAGATAAGATGCTTTCGAAGAATTCTGATCCTTTCGAAGAATGCGGTGCAGTATAATTCAAAACTTCAATTGATGATCAGGAGTTCATTCATTGAACAAAGTTCGACGTTCATCGAACGAAATTTTCAATTCGTTGAACACAGCTTCTGACGCAGCTTCTATCAATTCGTCGACTGCAACTTCTAATTCATCGACCGCAACTTCTATTTCGTCGAGCGCAACTTCTGTTTGACTAACAGGATTTAAAACTTCGATTCGTACTTAATATGATAAATTATCATTCTTTAAATGTTTTCAGACCGTTAGAAGAAGTTCTATATAAAGTCATGTCAGAAAATTAGCTAACCCTAATTAGGACAGAAGTCTGAATCGCCACAAGCTCTAGATCGGGAAAAAGCCGCACACACCATCTTCAATCTTCTTTGAAGCTTTGTTCTCAATCCAGCAATTCGATAGAAGAAAGATTTGACAGATCACAAGATTCAAGATTCTCTATTCATTCACTTGATCGTGTCGAATTCAAAGAAATTCAGATCATTTTGTCTCAAGACTTCTTCCTCAACTTCTTCACCAAGCATTCAGTTTTTAAGAAGGAAGAACTCTGCAGATTTCAGATCTGAAGTGAAGTTGTTTATTATTGTTGTAAAACTTTGTAGTCCTTGTATCTGAGTAGGAAGGCTTTTCTTCCAAGTGTAGATCCCATTTCGGGGGATCAAGTTTGTAGGAGTGTGTTTTCTCTGAGTTGTAGGAGCGTTGCTCCGAGGTGTAGGATTGTTTAATCCGAGATATAGTGAAGTAGCCAAGGCTAGCAATGGTGCAAGATTGTTGAGGTGGAGAGTGGACGTACCCAAGATTGGGGAACCACTATAATTCCTCGTGTCGTCTTGATTGTGCTTGATTATTCTGTGTTAAACCCTCTAAATTTTTTTCCACAAAAGACACAGATCTCACCTATTCACCCCCCCCTCTAGGTGTTTTAGGTAGACAACTAGATACTTTCAATTGGTATCAGAGGGAGGTTGTTCTCAAAAGGTTCACACCTTGAACAGATCTACTTATAGTTATCGTAGAGATAATCAAGCATGGACAGATCCAAGGATTTTGGAAAGCTTCCAGTGTGCACCAAGACCAACTTCCCATGTGGAAAGAAAGGATAAGATTTTTCATGGAAGCTATTGATCTCCGCATCTTCACGATAGTGGATGAAGGCCCCAATGTTCCCATGATGGACTCCACTATTGATCCTACTAGAAAGGTACCAAAGAAGCTGATGGATCTCGACAAAGATGAGATTGCACTAGTCTCTCTGTACAAGAAAGCTAAAAATATTATTACAAGCGCAGTCGATGACTCGATGTTGCAAAACCACATTCACTGCCAATCTGCTAAGGAAATGTGGCAGTCTTTTATTTTTTGTTGGAAGGTACAAAAGAAGTAAGGGATGACAGAAGATCCCTTCTAAATCAGAAGTATGAGGCTTTCTAGAAAGGCCCAAAGGATACCATAGCTGACACATTTGAAAACTTCTTCAAGATTGTGCGAACAGACAAGTAGAAACCGGAAATTGGAATAACAGAAATTTTATTATCCAAAAAAGGTGTATATTACAAAGGTATGAACTCCCTTTTATAGAATGGAGGAGATGAGAAAGATTACAAATAACCAATGTGGGACTAAATAATTACAGGTATAAGCAGTTTAACAAGAAAATATGTCGAATAGTCTGCGCTGTTAGACGAATAGGCTAACCGCCTGGCAACTACCAGAAGGAGAGAATAAGCTGCCATAGGAGACCGTCAGACCGCCCGGTCTCCAATACGTCTGAGACAAATCGCCAGATCGCCCGGACACCAAACAACAACAGTCTGGCTACCGAACCGATGGAGAGAAACCGATAGATCGCGCGGTCTCCAATCCGCCAGAGTCAGACTGCCAGACAGCCCGGTCTCCATACCACAAAACTCCCCCTCAAGCTGGAGCATATATATTGATCATGCCCAGCTTGTAGCAAATGTGGAAAAAGGAGGCGGACACTGGCTTGGTGAAAATATCAGCCAACTCCTTATCGGAGGTGACGAACGTAGTATAAATTTATTCCTTCAAAATCTCGTCCCAAATAAAGTGGCAGTCGACTTCAATGTGCTTTGTTCTCTCATGGAAGACCAAATTTTTGGAGATGTATATAGCGGCCTTATTATCACAAAACTTAGGTAGATGATAGTTGTAGACCTCTCCTAAGTCAAGCATGATATCCCGTAATCACTTCAACCTACATGTGGTTGACGCCATACTTCGATATTCTGCTTCTGCACTGGACCTGGAGACGACAGATTGTTTCTTGCTCTTCCAGCTCACAAGGTTTCCCCCCATAAAGGTGCAAAAGCCCGATGTTGACTTTAGGTCTCCTTTGTCATCAGCATAGCTTGAATCTGAGTACGCTTTAACCCTCAAGTGACCATTCCTCTGAAAGAGTAGTCCTTTCCCAGGCGCTGATTTAACATACTCCAATATTCTCAGGGTGGACTGTAGATGACACTCCCTAGGAGCTTGCATGAATTGGCTGATCTTGCCAATAGCATAAGAGATGTCGGGTCTGGTCACCGTGAGGTATATGAGCTTACCAACCAGACGTCTGTATCTTGTAATATCTGAAAGAGGAGGAGAGTCATCCGTCCAAGTTTAATCTTCTCCAGTCGCCATGGGGCATCGGGCAGGTTTAGCCCCAGTCAACCCTGCCTCTTTTAGCAAATCAAGAGCATACTTACGTTGGGAGAGGAGTAAGGAATTGGGCTTCCGAGAGATTTCTATGCCTAGAAAGTATTTTGGAGAACCCATATCCTTTGTGACCAGGTGATGCCAAAGATGCTTCTTTGCCAAAGTAATCCCAGTCTGGTCATCTCCATTGAGAAGAATATCATCCACATATACCGCAAGGACCACCAGACCCAGGGAGGTTTTTTGAACGAATAAAGAGTGATCGGCAGAACTTCTCGTAAAACCTACTGCCGCCACAATCCCGTTAAACTTGTCAAACCAAGCCCGATGACTTTGCTTTAGGCCATAGATTGCCTTCTTTAGATGGCATACCTGCATCTCCCCCTGAGCAACATACCCTAGAGGTTGCTCCATGTAGACATCCTCCTGGAGATCCCCATATGGAAAAACAATCTTGACATCCAATTGGGAAATGGGCCAATCCCTGTTTACAGCCACAGAGAGGAGGACCCGGATGGTACTGAGACGAGCAACTGGAGAGAAGGTGTAAAAATAGTCAACACCATAAGTCTGGGTAAAACCTTTGGCAACAAGACGTGCCTTGTAACGATCCATACTATCATCCGGACTGAACTTCACCATAAAGACCCAGTGACAGCCAACAACATCAATGCCGAAGGGAGGAGGAACAAGGGTCCACATAACCCGTTCAGGGAGAGATTAATTTCCTCATCCATGGCAGCCTTCCAATGAGGAATAGTAAGGGCCTCCTGGTAGGAGCAGGGTGGGTGGCATTAGTAGAGATAGCCAGTGCAAAAGCCCTGCGAGAAGGGGTAAGACGATCATAGAAAACAACAGTAGCAAGAGAGTGCTGGGTGCATGCCCGAACCCCTTTACGAAGAGCAATGGAAAGATCCAGGTCACCGGGTTCCTCAGCATCCGGAGCATCCGTGGAAGAGAAGGCTGGCCCGGGAGTAGAGGGAGACAGCGGTGGAGAAGATGGAGATAGAGGAGGTGAAGATAGAGGAGGAGACGATGGAGATGGTGGTGGTGGAAAAACTTTGGTAGGGGTCGAGGGGTTGGATGGGAATAGTAGGAGAGTCAGAAGCCGCAGGAACATTCTCGATGGTGAAGAGTGAGGAGTCGTCCGATAAATAGGGAGCATTCTCGAAGAAGGTAACATCGGCCGAGACGAACTGCTTTCGAAGAATGCGGTCAAAATAATAATAGCCTTTCTGAGTGGTAGAGTACCCCAGAAAGACACATTTGGTGGAGCAAGGGGAGAATTTGTCATGGGTGCTGGAGGGAGCGTGCACAAAAGCTGTGCACCCAAAGATACGTAGAGGAAGAGGAAAAGTATCCTTGTCCGGATAGAGAACGTAGAATGGTGTTTTACCGTGGAGAACTATGGAGGGATTGCGATTGATGAGATAGCAGGAAATGAAAACTACATATCCCCAATTAGAGCGAGGGACATGCATCTACATCATCAGAGTGCAAGCGACATCAAGGAGGTGGCGGTTTTTGTGTTCCACCACTCCATTTTGTTGGGAGGTATAGACACAACTAGTTTGATGAACGATCCCATATTGCATACAGAAAGATGAAAAGATTTGCCTAATATACTCCTTAGCATTATCAGGGCGAAGGTTTTAATTGAAACACCAAACTGATTGTGATTTAAGTGATAAAAAGATGTCCATACATTGAATAATTCAGAGCAATCTCGTAAGATATACACCCAAGTACATCTAGAAAAGTCATCAATAAAGGTAACAAAATAAGAACTACCCCGACCAATGGTGAGGGTAGGAGCAGGACCACAGACATTGGAGTGAATGAGATCAAACGGACGGGCAGAGCCATGACCTTGCTTCGGCGGGAAGGAGGAATGGTGATGCTTGCCAAGCTGACAGGCGTCGTAGTTGAGACGAGAACTATGTGGAGGGAGGTGGGGCAGAAGCTGACGAAGAAGCCGTGGAGGAGGATGACCAAGGCAGAGATGCCACTGTAGAAGATTTGTAGAGGAGGAGGAGAAGGCGGATAGAGAGAAAACATTATCGAGGAAGTAGAGGCCGCCGCTCTCAGTCCGAGTAGCAATTGTCCGTTGGGAGCTCAGATCCGGAAAAGAACAAGAAGTTGGAGTGAATGTGACGGAGCACTGAAGTTGCTTGCGTAAAGAGGTAACCGACAATAAATTGCACGAAAAATTTGGCACATAGAGAGCGTCCGCCAAGCGAAGAGACGGAGTGACATGAACCACTCCCATCCCATGGACCGGGGAGGGAGAGCCATCTGCAATGAGGATGGTGGGCAACCGATCATGTGTTTCTAGGAGAGAAAAGCATTGAGGATTGACTATCATATAATTAGTCACACCAGAGTCGATCAACCATTTACCTTGAGTAACCATGTGGGCACTACCTGATGACGTTACCACCAAGGCAGACGACTTTGAGGAGGAGGTGGAAGAGTAACCAGAGGGGCAAAGATGTGGATGTTTAAGCCAACATCGATCCACAGTATGCCCGGAAAGAGCCATTGAAGAGACAAGAAGCCGCGCGAGTAGAAACAGGTCGCGCGAACAACAAGCCGCGGAGACGACACGACCAGCAAGCAGGTCATGCGGCGGGGAAGGCAGCAACAGACACAAGAAGAGCTTCTGCAGTGGTCACGGTGTAAACACACCAGTGGCAAGGAAGGCCACGACCAAGAGCAGAACAAAGCATAGGGAAAGAAGTCATGCGACTAAAAAAGGAGGCCGCGCGAACAAGAGATAGAGAAGACCGCGTGAACTGGAAGGAGTTCACGGGGAGAAAAGAGGCAGAGAAACCGTGAAAACAGGTTACAGATAGAAAGACAGAGCGAGAAGAGAGGTCGCGAACACAAAGGGTAGCGACAATGAGGGGAAAAGAGGCCGCGCAAATAGTCTATAAGAAGAAGGAAAACTGCGCGGGCAGAAGAAGGCACCGAATCAGGCGAAAAATATCGAGCCCTTTGATACCATGTGCGAATAGACAAGTAGAAACCGGAAATTGGAATAACAGAAATTTTATTATCCAAAAAAGTTGTATATTACAAAGGTATGACCTCCCTTTTATAGAATGGAGGAGATGAGAGAGATTACAAATAATCAATGTGGGACTAAATAATTATAGGTATAATATGTTTAACAAGAAAACATGCCGAACAGGCCGCGCGGTTAGATGAATAGGCTAACCGCCCGACAACCACCAGAAGGAGAGAACAAGCCGCCATAGGAGACCGCTAGACCGCCCGGTCTCTAACACGCCTGAGACAAACCGCCAGATTGCCCGGACACCAAACAGCAATAGTCCGGCTACCGAACCGATGGAGAGAAACCGACGGACCGCGCGGTCTCCAATCCACCAGAGACAGACTGCCAGACCGCCTGATCTCCATACTGCAATAAAGATCGTCAACTGCCTGAAGAGCTACAACCAAGTTTTCACAAACGGAGAACTAAACGACAAATTCCTAAGATCCTTAACCAAGGAATGGGACAATAAGATTTATGCCATCAGGGAGTTCGGGAGATTGGCCGAAATTGACCCCCAGAACCTCTTCGAAAAGCTTATGTCCTATGAGCTTCAAATCAACACGGGAAAGGCTGAAGAAGAGGGTAGCAGATCTTCATCAAAATAGAAGTCTGTTGCACTGAAGGCAGACAGCTCAAGGAAATCTAAAGCTGCATCTCCTGATCCCTCTCTCAAAGAAAGTGAAGAAGAAGAAGAATCCGAGCCAAGCACCTCAGGCTCAGAATTATCTGATGGAGAGTTCTCTCTACTCTCCCGGCAATTCAAGAAGTTTCCTAGTAAGAAGAAACATATGAGAGGAAATAATTCCTCATTCAGAAGATCACGACACGACAGTGATTATCAAAAGAAAAATCACACATCCGACAGGTATAAGTCTAAACTAAACAAACATTATTCTACTGACATCGTGTGTTACAGTTGTAACAAGACAGATCATGTGATTGTCGACTGCCCTCACAAGAAGAAGGAGGGTGGAAGAAGAGAAGAGCACATGTCCTCCAAGATCAAAAAGAAGGAGAAGAGTTTCATAGCAAAGAAGCAGAAGACTGTGTGTGACTCCAACTCGTTTGAGTCAAGTGAGGATTAAGAAGCCTACTTCGGGCTCATGGCTCACTCTGATGATGAAGAAGCTATCCCCCAAATTAATAGGGAGGTAAATTCTCACACTATTCTTTCTGAATCTGATGTTCCTGAAGATGACCATGATGACCGTTCCTCTGATGATGAATCAGAACTCATGGGTCAATATAAAGAGCTAATCAAGGTCTATGACCGATGTAGAAGAGTTGTTAAAAATTAGGCCAAGGAAATAAAATCCCTCAAGGCTGAGGAGAGCACTCTGAGGGAGGAAGTCGTAAGGATGGATTCACTCAGAAAGGAATTCGATGTCGCGATTGAACAATACAACAAAGTTCTCGAGCACCTAAACCTGAAAGTGAAAATCATCGAGAAGTTGGAAGAACAACTTGCAGCTAAAAAGAAACTTGTTGAAAGTTTTCCCAAGCCCAAGATAGTCCTTCCATTTATTACTGAATTCTCTGCTCAGGCTAAAGGAGCTGGCTTAGGCCATGAGGCTGCTCCTAGTAAATCCTCTAGGAGGAATAAAGCTTAAAGAAGAAATAAGGCTTCTAAGAAAGCTTTAGCCAAAGAGAAGGGGAAGGCTCCTCTAGATCAAACCTCGTTTAATAAGTTCATCTTCCCAACAAATAAGTTTGATTTTGATTCATCCTACGTCATTTAACTAGGTCTACTTATGTAGAGCCCAAGTCACGGTACCAAGGATGGACTCGTCCCCGGAACTATGGTGAAAGTGTGTTCAAGGCACCTTATGAGGAAATACAAATGCAATACTATGTTCCATATGTTCATGGCCATAATATTAAGAAGGAACATAAGGCCAAACCAGTTGTACCTAGGAAAAGGAGGTGCAAAAGCCTTGTGAGTGTCATCATCATGAGGACTCAACCTCCATATCTGTCGCCCCTTCAAGACCACGCGTTCAAAAGGTCAAGAAGGAGACTTGGAAAAGATACAACATGTTTGACTGTTAGTGTTGCGGCAACGTTGGTCACTTTGCTGTGGATTGCTGGTTTAATCCCAGAAACTATAAAACTCCTCTAGTTAATCATACGTGGTAGACCACTCGTAGTGTTAACACTCCTAGGGGGAGTATGCTAACAAATAACCAAGGACCCAAATACATTTGGGTTCCTAAGTTAAACTGATCCTATTTTTGCAGGTATGTCCAAAGGCCAACAAAATGCCTATCTGGTATTTGGACAGTGGATGCTCTCAACATATGACCGGGACAAGAAGCCTACTTTAGAATTATACTTCACTCAAAGACGGTCCAAAGGTTATCTTTGGTGGCTCTGACCGAGGAATTACAAAAGGCTACGGTACAATTTCTAACAGTATAGTCTCATTCTCTGATGTGGCATATGTGAATGGATTAGAACATAATCTGATCAGCATAAGTCAATTATGTGATAAAGGCTTTATTGTTACATGATCTAAAGATCAGTACCTGATAAAGTCGGCCTCTACTATGGAGACGTTATTAATAAGCGCAAGGAGTAGAAATATATTTTTGCCTTAATTTTCTATGTTTAGACACTTATACCCCAGTATGTTTTGTTGCTAAAGATAGTCCATCTCTTTGTGATCATTGGCACAAGAGACTTGCACATATAAATTTCAAAACCAATAACATGCTATTTTCCTAAGACTTAGTACGTGACGCACCTACTATTAAGTGCATTAAAGAGAGTCCATGTCACGCATGCCTGATGGGCAAGCAGACAAGGGCTGCCTTTAAGGGCATTGTCGATAAAGATTCCTCAAGGTGTTTGTATCTACTACACATGGACTTAGGTGTTAAGTCATATACACTGGTAATTGTTGATGACCACTCACATTTTACTTGGGTGTTCTTTCTGAAACGAAAGACAGATACCTTTGATGTGCTCACTAACTTTGTCTGACAAATCTAGAACAAATTAAACTGCTCAGTGTTCAGAATTAGAAGTGGCCACGGAACAGAATTCGAATCTGGGGCCATGACAGAATTCTTTGGAAGTCTAGGTATCTTTCATGAGTTTTCCTTCCCGTGCACTCCACAACAAAATGGAGTTGCAGAGAGAAGGAACAGAACACTCATTGAAGCATGTACTACAATGTTGAATGACTCCTCTCTACCAGAGTACTTCTGGGCTGAGGTTTCAATACAGCTTGTCACGTGCAAAACAGAGCGTTGATCAACAAGAATCATCGTAAGACTCCCCATGAGCTACTGATAGGCAGGAGATCGATTGTGTCCTACTTCAGGATCTTTGGCTGCAAATGCTATGTACTTAATAATGAGAAATATCATGGTACCAAGTTTGGAGAAAAATGTTTTGAAGATGTTATAGTAGCCGTAGTAAGGCTTATAGGATCTTTAATAAGAAAACTTTGGTGGTATAAGAGTCAATTAACGTTGTATTTTATGAGACAAGCTTGCTACATAGCATCTCTTCCCGTATTTTGTTGAAGATACAAGTTTAAAGCTGAAAGAATTAAGCTTGGATGAGACAGTTGAAGAAAGTGCTCTAAAGTTCATTAAGATGACTTCTGCAGTCTCTATTGGAGTAGACGATCACCAAGATGAAGAAGTAATCCAAGTGGAAGAAATAACTCCAGAAATAGTGGAAGCTCCTGATGCAAGAGCTCTAGAGCTCAGACACCTGAGGGATCACCATGTTGATCAGATAATAGGAGATACTCATGCTGGTGTAAGAACTCGAAGAGGTACAACAAATGAAAATTTGCATTTGAGTTTCCTTTTGCAGGTTGAACCAAAGAAATTCGAAGAAGCAAATAAAGACGCACCATGGATAGTTGTAATGGAATAAGAACTAAATCAGTTCAAACGCTGCGAAGTCTAGAAGCTTGTACCTATACCCAAAGGCAAGAATGTAATTGGAACAAAGTGTGTCTACAGGAACAAGATGGATGAAGATGGAACCATCATCAAAAATAAAGCCAGACTCTTAGCTAAAGGATATAGACAGGAAGAAGGGATTGATTTTGATCAGACCTATGCTCTAGTGGCAAGACTCGATGCAATTAGGCTGTTCCTCGCATATGCTACCTTTATGTACTTTACTGTCTATCAAATGGACGTGAAGTCGGGCTTCCTTAATGGTGATATAAAGGAGGAAGTATACATGGAATAACCCCAAGTTTTGTTGATCCTAACGATCCTAATCATATTTACTTATTATTTAAAGCATTGTACAGTTTAAGACAAGCTCCATGAGCTTGGTATGAAACTCTATCTAACTTTCTTCTTGAGAACAAGTTCACAAGGGGAAAGATAGATAAGACATTATTTCTTAGGGAAGTAAAAGACAAGATTTTGCTAGTGCAAATCTATGTCGATGACATTATTTTTGGCTCTACTGACGACAACATTTGCAAGAAGTTGTCCAAACTTATGCAAGTGAAGTTTGAAATAAGCATTATGGGTGAGCTGAAGTATTTCTTAGGACTTCAGGTAAAACAATCTAAATATGGAATTTTCATCTCTCAGACGAAGTTCACCAAGGAGTTGATTAAGAAATTCAGAATGGAGAATGCAACCTCTATGAGGACTCCATGGGTTCAGCTATGTCTCTGGACAAGCACGAGAAAAGGAAACCTTTTGATAAAACGAAGTATAGGAGTATAATTGGATCCTTGCTCTACCTTACTGATAGCAGGCCTGACATAATGTTTTCAACATGTGTGTGTGTGCTAGATATCAGGTGAACTCCAAGGAATCTCGCTACTATGATGCCAAGCAGATTTTAAGATACCTTAAGGGTACACCAAATTTTGGCTTATGGTACCCATGAAATAATGATAAAAATAATAACTGGATTTTCAGATGCAGATTTTGCAGGTAGCAAAGATGATAGAAAGAGCACTTCCAGAACTTGCCAATTCCTCGGAAGAAGACTCATTTCATGGAGTAGCAAGAAACAGAATTTTGTTGCAATGTCAACTGCCGGGTCAGAATATATTTCTTCAGGCAGTTGCTGTGCACAACTTCTTTGGATAAATAATCAGCTGGAAGACTATAACTTGAAGTTCAGGGAAATTCTCATGTTATGTGACTCCTCCAGCACTATAGCAATTGTCAACATTCCAGTCTCTCACAGTCGGACAAAGCCTATCGAACTGCGATATCACTTCATTCCAGAACATGTGGAGAATGGGGACATCAACCTCCATTATGTTCCAACAGACAGACAAGTTGCAGATATTTTCATGAAGCCGTTGGACGAGAGCAAGTTCTCGTTATTCAAAACAGAACTTGGTATGCTTAACATGGAGTCCTGAAAAGTTCAATCAAAGTCAAGTGAAGATTCTGCATCATCACCTCAGAAAATGCTAAGGAATTCTCACTTATCAAATATCCAGAAAAGTTCAAGATCACATATGCATTTCTCGGAAAAGGACTTGCATTTTTCAAAAGGAATTACTGCTTCTCGAAAAGGCACTGAGCTCTCTCGAAAATGTCTTGAATTTTTCGAAGAGGACCTCTGTTTCTCGAAAAAACATGGACTTTTTCGAAAAACTCTATGGATTTTTCAAAAAACCACTGACACTTTTCGAAAAAAAATATTTTCTCTTTTCGAAAAATCTCATCTCTTTCGCAAAACTATGACTCTTTTCGAAAAATGTCGACATGGCCTTAACGAAATTTTTGCAGAAGTTGAACCGCCTTTTCAGGTACACCTGTCCATATATTTTCAAAATTCTTAAATTAATATATATATCGGACGGTCCATAGAATATCCAGAATCCCAAATATCAAAACTAAAGGCTTTCGAAGAACGACCCTTCACTTCTTCCGACACCGACTTCTTTCCATCGCTTCAGTTCCACCGATTCGACTCTGCCGGAAAACTCCACAGCTCTTCACCGACCAGTCAGAAAATCTTCCACCTCTGTAATTAATGGCTCATACATTGAAGATAAGGTTTGGAAGTGAATTTGTTCGTGCTGGAATAGCCAAACTCTAAGATGATTTCTGCAACGTCATCATCCTTCTTGAAACCGCCAGTCTTTCATTCATTCTAGAGCAACCATGCAAGGTACACATTCCAGACATTGAAGAGTTTTTCTGAAATGCCAATATTAAGCGAAATGGTAAGGTATTGAAGACATCCGTCGGGGATGTGAAGATTAAAATGAAGTCGACTTCCGTAACAGAGCTTCTGAAATTGCCCGTTATCGACGAGAAAGATTACTTCGAAGAACCTGATTATTCTAGGTCCATGTCTTTCTGTGGTCTCCCTGAATCTAGCAATTCCATTCGACGACCAAACCTGAATGTTGAAAGCAAGATTCTTGCTGATATACATGGCAAGGTCCTCTGCACAACCCTTTCTATTAGATACATTTCCACAGATATCTTCGATATGATGATAACAGTCATCTGTCACAAAAAATTCCAATGGGGGCAAAATATTTTTGACATGATTAAGGGATCTATCAAGACACCAAATTATGTCAGGATCATCACATTATATCTCAACCAAGTCCACCCAGAAATTTTTGACATGTCCAAAGGTGTGTCTGTTCATCATTTGAAGAAAGTCACACTGGCCTCGATAAATAGATGGGACATAAGTATTCAGAAGCCAAGGGATGATCCGGAGGCCCCAAGGATTATCTTTAATGATGAGGACAGGATTCCATCTTCTCCTCTCACTGATACATCTGGCACATCTGGTGCAGCTATTGAGGGGGAGCCTGCTCCTTTAATTCAGGAAGATGCACAACATGCAGAAGTTCCAGCAACAGAAGTTCACACAGATATTTCTGCTGCCCAAGTTTATGAGAAAGCTGTTGATGATAATGTGGAAATGGAAAACAAAGGTCAAGCTCAGTCTAATGATGAGCAAAGCTCCTATGAAAAGATGATGGGTCGGGTATGGATGTTCACTCCTCCCCTGACCAAGCCACTATACTAGCTACTATAGAGGACATAAATAAGATGACAGAGGAACTCAACTCAGATGACCCTATGTTCATATCTCCTGAAAAGACTACTACAAAGTCTCCTGCATAAATCCCAGAAGAGGAACCAAAAGACTCATAAACCCAGGCACATATTGATGGGGAGAATGTAATTTTGCTAACTGATGAAGAAGAGATTACTCCAGAGCCTGCAACACCTCCAATGAGGAATTTTTAAATTTATCTATCCCTACCATTCTTGGAGAGGAAGGGGATGAGATAACATCCTTTAAAAGAGCCAAAAGTATAGTTAAAATTTAAGACATAACACCATGGTCAGTCCTGCTCTTCCTCCTCCACCTCCTCCTACTGCTACTATTCCTGATGATACCCTATTGGGTAAAATTGAATCAATGCTGACTCAACAACGAGAGTACTTTGACAAGTCTCTCAAGGAAGTTACTGACAAAGTCACTACTCTTGAAAAAGAGATGAGCAGAGGCTTTGCTGAAATCCAACACAACACTGATGAGTTTAAGAGATTGCTACAAATTAGAGGAAAGGCCATAGACTATACTATCACTAGTATTGGTCAAGTAATGGATCAATCAGTCACTTTGGCCAATAATCAGATTCTACTGGAAAAGAAAACTCAAGAACATAACTTCAAGACATGTGAAGAAGTTGGCACATTCAAAGAAGATACCATATCAACCCTTACTGTAGAAGTCAGAAAGGGGGAGGACAAAGTCAAAGAAGTTCTTGACAAGAAAATTGTTGAGATGAAAAGCCAGTGGGATGCACAGCTGAAAGATATAAGCACATACGCAAAAAAAAAAAATTCATGGAGTAAAGATTCATAGTTATGACACTATTGTGTGGATGCATAATCAAATACTTCCAGACTTTCCAGTCAATCCACATGAAACTCCACCTCCTTAATTTAACCCAACTACCCAGATGCCCCTCCTGTAGAGTACTCCCACGTTTGGACTTAACCTGAGATGTCACAAAATCTACCTCCAAAAATTCCAGTTCTTAATAAAAGGAAATATGGTGATGGTGCCTCTGCCAGCCGATCCATTCCAACTCATGATGCTGAGAAAAGAAATGCACAAGAATTTGCTGAAGTTTAGAGCCCAACCTCCAAGTCACTCATTCTTGAAACTTTAAAGCTGATGGTAGATTATGATGAAGATTGGAATGACCATTACAGTCCCCAGGAATGACACTTGTATGAAAAATCCTTGACCAAGAGGAAAATCTATGATAGAGAATATGACAGAAATAATCTCAAGGCTCCTCCCAAACTTGCTAAGTATTATCCTAAACCTTACTTCAAAAGAGACAGCAAGAAAAGAAAGAAAGGCAGCAACAACATCAATTCAAATGAGTGGAGTCTTTAGACATAGTTAGAATTTTGTGGACCTGGATTCCTCTATGGACAATCTTATATATATATATATATATATTTTGAATTTTAATGCTATATTATTGCAATTACTGTTGTGCTTTTTAGTTAATTATTTAATTATCTTGATATAATTCACCTTAGTGTAGAAGGTTCTGACTTGTACAAATAGGGGAGATTGTTAGGTTTTGTATCCACAATAACCTAGATTTGTGTGAAGTCACCCTTGCACTAAGATGAATTAAGTGTGTATTTGATGCCTTTGTCTACTTTAATGCTTGTAGGTCACTATTGCTAAGTGTAGACCAATATCAGTTTACAGTGAGTCACAAAACACATGACCATGCAATGTAATCCCTCATTATGTGATCCATGGTGTTGGCTCATGTGTAACCTCTCTATTGTGATACACTTCATTTTCAAGTACTAAAGAATTGAAGAAAGAAAGTGTCGCAGATCCTTGGTTAAAGCAGAAAAGAAACTTTTTCTTAAAAAATTCTCTAAATATATTTTCCGAAAAAGGAGTTAGTGTTTCAAAATGGGTAAGTCAGTTTTTCGAAATGGGCAAGTAAGTTTTTCGAGAAAGTATTGTCGTTTTTGAAAAACATTATGCCTTTTGAAAAACTCTCTAAAACTTGTAAAGTTATATTTTTTGAAAAATGTTTTGAAGATGTTTTTTGAAAAGTCCAAGTACATTTTTCGAAAAGCAATGTTCTTTTGGAGAAACATAAAATCTTTTCGAAAAATTCTTCGAAACCTGTTACAGTTCTATTTTTCGAAATGTCCTGAAGATGTTTTCGAAAAACCAAGTTCATCTTTCGAAAAAGGAACTCTGTTTTCGAATATTCAAATCTATTTTTCGAGAAAGACAAGATGCTTTCGAAAGGCCAAGCCTTCTTTCGAAAAATCTATATTCAGCTCAAAGAAATTCTGCGTAAAGCCGTTTTCAAATAAGGACATGCCGTTTTTCGAAAAGACAAGATGCTTTCGAAGAATTCTAATCCTTTCGACGAAAGCAGTGCAATATCATTCAAAACTTCAATTTGTCAATCGGGAGTTCATTCGTCGAACGGAATTTTCAATTCGTCGAACGCAGCTTCTGACAGAGCTTCTGTCAATTTGTCGACCACAACTTCTAATTCGTCGACCGCAACTTCTATTTCATCGAGCGCAACTTTTGTTTGACTAAAGGGATTTAAACTTTGATTCGTACTTTATATGATTGACTATCATTCCTTAAATGTTTTCAGACCGTTAGAAGAAGTTCTATATAAATTCTTGTCAGAAAATTCGCTAACCCTAATCTGGACAGAAGCCTGGATCGCCGTAAGATCTAGATCGGGAAAAAGTCGCACACGCCATCTTCGCTCTTCTCTGAAGCTTTGTTCTCAATCCAGAGATTTGACAGAAGAAAGATTTGACAGATCACAAGATTCATGATCCTCTATTCATTCACTTGATAGTGTCGAATCCAAAGAAATTCAGATCGTGTTCTCTCAAGACTTCTACCTCAACTTCTTCACCAAGCATTCAATTTTCAAGAAGGAAGAACTCTGCAGATTTCAGATCTGAAGTGAAGTTGTTTATTATTGTTGTAAAACTTTATTTCAATACTTGTAGGAGCCTTGTCTCCAAGTTTGTAGGAAGGCTTTTCTTCCGAGTGTAGATCCCATTTTGGGGGATCGAGTTTGTAGGAGTGTGTTTACTACGAGTTGTTGGACCGTTGCTCCGAGGTGTACGATTATTTAATCCAAGATATAGTGAAGTAGCCAAGCCTAGTCATGGTGCTAGATTGGTGAGGTGGAGAGTGGACGTACCCAAGATTGGGGAACCACTACAATTCCTTGTGTCGCCTGGATTGTGTTTGATTATTCTGTGTTAAACCCTCTAAATTTTTTATTCCGCAAAAGACGCAAATCTCACCTATTCACCCCCTCTAGGTTTTTTAGGTAGACAACTAGATACTTTCAATAGCCCTCTCCTAGTTATTGGTTTTATAGCATAGCCCGAGTGCTTAGTAGAACCTTTTTGTCTGAGGTAGTCTGTCGCCTTAGTGGATTCAGTATCAACTTTTTGTGTAGGGCGGTATGCCGACTTAGTTTCTTTTGCAGTGTTCCCTTCCTTTTTTGTCTAAGGCATTAGTACAGCCTTAGTTGGGCACTTTTTGGCCCTAAGACCACTTGATTGTAATAGATTTACTCTTATCATCCTTTTGATATATATATAAAAGTTTGGATTTTAGCTTTTCTTTTGTCTTCTCTTTATGTTTGGAAGCACTGTGATGTAATGATTACTCGCCTTAAGGGGCAAGTGGCATATGGTAGTGCTTAGCTTGAGTGCTAACACCGTTATATGACATATATCCCTGGCATAAGAATCTCCCTTCGGCCGTGAACAATTACCTGGAGGGGTGTTCTTACAAATGGTATCAAAGGTCAGACGATCGTTTTATAAACGGAAATCCAACTCCACTTAGTTCCGTCAGTTAGTTTGAGGATGAACTAAAGAAGCGGAAGCTGGTGATTTCAAGCCTAGATTAGAACACCTATACTATATAACATTCTCCTTCCTTTTTACCCAAACAGCTTATAACTTACTTTTTTTACATATAGATACCAATGAACCCCGGAGCAGATACTCAAACGTCTACTCTTCCGCCGACTAACACCTCTTCTCAATCAGAAATGAAACATACATTATCAGATGTCTTGGCTACCTTTCGAGACGCTATGTCTCACCAACACAAGAGTCGTCCCACCGAACCACCAACAAATTGGTTGTGCATCTTCTGAGGCTTATACCCACCAAACTTCAATGGCACGGAATCCGCAGTCCAAATTGAGGAATGGTTGGACTTCACCCAAGAGCAATTAGTAGGAATCAGGTGCCCCAAGAGCATGGCCATCACCCTCACCGTTTCTTCTTTCGTCAGCTATGCCCGATGATGGTGGAAGTTAGCAATGAATATCACCTTCTTATGGAAAGACAATGGGGAAATAGAATAGATCGAGTTCACCGACACCTTCAACGATCACTTCATCCCGACTATAGCCCAAGACGAGCTCCAAGAAAGGTTCCTACACCTTAAGCAAGACAATCATTCAGTCCTAGACTACGAGAGGGAGTACTCTTGTAACACCTCCTATCTGTCACATAGCATATAGCAGTAGGGCCGGCCGGTGCCCGACGCCATATACCACAGACAGACCGGGTAGTTACTCAATGTAAACCATCCAACTAATATAAACGTCCTACACAGAGCATTCTAGCGGAAGAAATTAAAAATTGTTGCATTAATAAAGAACCCAACACTAGCATGAATGTTCACTACAAAGCCAACATGAATGAAGTACAAATACACAAGTACTGGACTTATGGCCTTACAATTGTTTTCCTCAAATTACATGTTTTCAAACCTCGGCACGCAGGCCGGCCATACATGAATAAAAGAAAACACTCAAAATTAGGCCATCGAGGGCCGGCTCAGTAACTTGGGCTTTAGCCCGCTATTTACCGCTCGGCTCCGCAGCACTTGCAAGCACAATCCACCGCAATGGTGGCAAACCAAAGCAACGGTCAGCAATGCTGACCAAATTATAACGATCCCGCCCCCAATTCGGGGCGACAATGCTCCTTCCATGCACTTTATTAGCATAACCAAGCAGTATATATATACATTGAATCACAGGAGTTGGCACGCATGACCACACGCCCCGTGCACTCAGGGCACATTCTCAGTGAACCGGTCAATGTCACGTCAATTTAAGCCATAGACACCCCGGTCTCACCACCGCCACTTTGACGGCCAAACTATGAGCATTTTGTCTTCCCAGCATGGGTCACGTCAATTTAAGCCATAGACCGCCGAAGACCCTTATCTATGCCAACGACTCCAACCGAACAACATAGAACGGGTATGGTTCCGTTTAACCTGTGCTCACATCGCAACGATAATTTAAGCCATATGTGCGGGTCAAACTTCTCCCGAGTCCCGTGTCCGTCACACACTTCACATAACCCGGTTATGTTCAAGTTGGCTCCTAGGCTACCAAGTTGGCAGAATTACGCATCTACCCAGTTTTCTAGATGCACCTTGGGGTTAATCCCCAAGGCTCCCAGTTGCAATCTACCACGTAGAAAACCCGAAAAACAAACATTCGCACGGAGTCTTCTCCGGCCATTTATGCAATGCAACATCACCGATCCAGACCAACTTGTCCGGGTAGGCTTCACACATCATGCCTATATCCATTCTCGATTACGGACTCTACATGTACACAATGGGTACTATTCATGTCTACCCGAAGGAACGCCTCAACTCACAGCAAACTCGCGAGAGCGGGCTTCCTATGCAAGGAAAAAGAAGAGCTTCACATGCACAAGTAGAGAATCGTTACCCTAGCGTTCTTCCTTGGCGCCATGGAAAGGTATGCAGATGAAAAGCACTGCCCTCTCCTTGCCTCCGTAGATCCGAAGTCGGTTCGCGATTTGGAGCTCCGAAGCTCCGCCGGTGACCGGATCTAGACTTCTTCTTCCTCGTTGCTCTCCCCTCTCTCTAGAACTTAGACAGAGAACCAGCGAATAGAAGATGAGGGTTTTGAAACCCTACACTCGGGTATATCCCAATAGGAATAACCTCCAGCCGTCGGATCCCAATCATAAAGAAATGTACGGCTATGATCCATGTCTGAAATGGAAAAACTTGGCTGAACACCACACGGTTCACAAACCGGAGCAGGACACGTCCGCGACAAACTCAAACTGTGTCGCGACATTTAGTCGAGATCCTGCCAAGACCCCTGTGTCGACACTCTGTGTCGACACTCTGTGTCGACACTCTGTGTCGACACTCTGTGTCGACACTCTGTGTCGACACTCTGTGTCGACACTCTGTGTCGACACAACACATCCTGGTTGTGTCGACACAGCAGGCCCTGTGTCAACACAGCAGGCCCTGTGTCGACACAGCAGGCCCTGTGTCGGCACAGCAGGCCCTGTGTCGACACAACAGGCCATGTGTCGACACAGTAAATTGTGTCAAACACGCCACAACTCGCCAATGACAAGGCCTATGACACGCCCGTGTCCTAGGCCGTGTGACCCCTGCAAAATTCCAAACTTGGCTCAAAAAGCCTCCCATCGCTCTTTTGAGTTTCGGGGCGTTACAACTCTCCCCCACTTAAAAGAATTTCGTCCATTAAATTACATAAAGGAAAGATAAGCATAAAACTTAAACGGTACCTGAGCAAAACAACTCCGTGTATTCCTCAAGCATAGTCTGCTCTCGCTCCCAAGAGAGCTCCTCCCGACGGCAATTGTCCCAACGGACCTTGACCATCCTGATCTCTTTATTGCATAGCCGCTTGACTTCCGAGTCCTCAATACGTACGGGCTTGACCTTCGTCGTCAACCCACTATCGACCGACACTTGATCCACCGCGATCACTTGGGTAGGCTCTTGCACCGCCTTTCATAGCACCGATATATGGAATACATCATGTAGACCACTAAGCTCAACTGACAGCTTCAACCGGTAAGCTGCTTCAACCAATCCGCTCCAAAACCTCAAACAGTCCAAGGTACCTCGGGCTTAGCTTCTTCAAGCGCTGCACCTGCGAGACACCCTTGAACGGCTTGATCTTCAAGTACACCTAATCGCCAACAACGAACTCCACGTTCCTGTGCTTGGCATTATAGTACTTAGCCTGGCAGTCCTGAGCGATTAGCAACCTCTCCCGAATGGTTCTCACCAAAGAAGTAGCATCCTCCACCTCGAGTCGCTTGTACAACTTTGACTCGTCCGTTTCCAACCAGGGCAACGACATGCGACATCTTCTACCATAAAGTGCCTCGAAGGGCGTCATTTGTATGCTCGCCTGGTAGCTATTGTTGTATGCGAACTCCACCAAGTATATGTGATCTTCACATTGCTTTCCAAAGTCCAGGACACACATGCGAAGCATGTCTTCCATTATCCTATTGACCCTCTCGGTCTGACAATCCGTCTACGGATGAAAGGCTGTGCTAAAACTTAGCTTTGTTCCCAATATCTGCTACACCAGCCTCCAATCATTGGACGTGAACCGCCTATCTCGGTCACTCACGATACTGCGGGGCATACCATGAAGCCGCACAATATTATCCACATACAGCTTTGCCAATTTCTCAACCGGATCATCCTTCCTATGTGGAATGAAATGCGACACCTTCGTTAGATGATCTACAACCACCCAAATGGCGTCATTCCCCTTTTGCGACCTTGGCAACTCGTGCACAAAGTCCATAGTAATGTCGTCGAACTTCCAATCCGGAATAGGCAAGGATTTCAAGAATCCTCCCGGCTTTTGGCACTCCGCTTTCACCAAGGCGCAAGTTTGACACTTCGCCACGTAGAGCGCCACATCCTTTTTCAGTCCTAGCCACCAGAACAATTTCTTAACATCGCGGTACATCTTCGTGCTCCCCGGGTGAATTGAGTACTTGGTATGATGCGCCTCATACAACAATTCCACCCGTAAATTGCCCACGTTTGGGACGCACAGACGACCGTCTTTCCAAAGTAATCCGTCCTCCACAACGAATTGGGAATTTGACCCATCCAGAGCCACTAGCATGAGTTGCTTCATGTGGGCATCCATATCGAAAGCCTGTCGAATCCGATCAGCCAGGTCATATTGTACTTCAGTCCAATTCAATAATGCTTAAGCACTTGATTGCTTGTCTACGCAAGAGATCTCCAACGCCTCTAACTCTCGAACCAACCGCTCGTCATAGACCGACAACCAATTGGTTTGAGCTGGGGCCCGGTGACTCAACGCGTCCACAACCGCATTGCCTTTACCAGGCACGTAGTGGATCTTGAATGTATAGTCCCCTAGGAACTCCATCCACCTACATTGCCGCATGTTCAGATCTTTCTGATCCAGCAAATACTTCAGGCTCTTGTGATCGGTGTAGATATCAATCTTCACACCGTACAAATAATGTCTCCACAGCTTCAAGGCAAAAATCACGGCCGCTAACTCCAAGTCGTGGACCGGATAGTTCCTCTCATGCACCTTCAGCTGTCTCGAGCCATATGCTATAACGCTTCCATGCTGTAGTATCACGCAACCCAAACCACTGCCCGAAGCATCGCTATAAATCTCAAAACCTTTGGTCCCACACGACGAACTAAGAACTGGCGTCGTGGTCAACCGACACTTCAACTCCTCAAAAGCTCACAGGCACTCCGGCGTCCAAACGAACTTCTTCTCTTTCCTCATCAAAGTAGTGAGAGATAACGCTATCCGCGAGAAGTTCTCCACGAAGCGCCTATAATAGCCGGCAAGCCCCAGAAAGCTCTGGACTTCCGCTACCGTAGAAAGCTCAGGCCTCTCTCGTATCGCAACAATCTTCATCAGATCCACTACAATACCCTCTCCTCTCACTATATGTCCGAGGAATGCCACTGAGGACAACCAAAACTCGCATTTCGAGAACTTGGCGTACAATTGATTCCTCCTTAGAGTCTCCAAAACCAAATGAAGATTCCTGAAGTGATCTTCCTCACTCTGCGAGTACACCAAAATATCGTCGATGAAGACGATCACAAAATGGTCCAAGTACTCCCTGAACGTCTGGTTCATCAAATCCATGATCACCTACGGCGCATTAGTCAGCCCAAACGTCATGACCGTAAATTTGTAATGCCCGTATCTTGTACTGAATGCTGTCTTAGGGATATCACTCTCTCTTATCCTCAGCTGATAGTAACCAGACTTGAGATCCAACTTAGAGTACACAGTCGACCCCACCAACTTATCAAAAAGATCATTGATCCTTGGGATTGGGTACTTGTTCTTTTTCGTTAGCTTGTTTAACTCCCGATAATCAATATAAAGTCTCAAGCTCCCGTCCTTCTTCTTTACAAAGAGGATCGATACGCTACAAGGCGACGAACTTGGACGCACAAACCCTTTCTCCAACAACTCTTGAAGTTGAACCTTCAGCTCCGCCATTTCCTTAGGCACTAGCCGATACGGAGATCGTGACACAGGTTTCGCACCTGGCACTAGCTCAATAGTGAAATCTATCTCCCGTTGAGGCGGGGCTCCAGGAAGATGGCGGGGAACACATCAGGGTACTCAGCTACCACTGAAATACTATCCAACGTAGGCTTCAGCTTTGCAACCTCCACTAGTGTAAAGAACAGCTCTGCACCAGCACGAACCGCCTTCACCACCTGAAGAGCAGACATCAACGTCTTGCTCGACCCTTTCAAGCACGTAAAAGTCATCTCACGACTTGCTCCCAACTTGACTTCCTTGCGACCGCAATCAATATAGGCTTGCTGCTCCAAGAGCCAATCCATGCCAAATATAACGTTGAACTCCACCAGCGGTAGTAACGGCGCTTGCAGATCAAACTCTTGATTCCAAATGCAAATCTTAACACCGCAGATTTTATCCGCGCGCATCGAACACCCATTCGGTAACAACACATCTAACTTGTCCTTCACCATCGAAGAAGGTACTCCGATGCGCGATATGAATCCTTCATACAAGAAGGAGTGTGAAGCTCCCGTATCAAAGAGTGCTCTCGCCGAAAAATCACAAATCAAAAGAAATCCTAAACAAGCAATTGTAAGGTAACATAC